>PVKU01004625.1:0-142283 GCA_004027475.1 Anoura caudifer | reverse complement strand
GGGTAAAGTAGTCTTGGTTGCAGGCCTTTGTTTCTCATTACTTGGAATATTTCTTGCCATTCTCTTCTAGCTTGGAGCGTTTCCATTGAGAAGTCAGCTGCCAGCCTTATTGGAGCCCCCTTGTACGTTACTTCCTTTTTCTACCTTGCTGCCTTTAAGATTCTCTCTTTGTCTTGGAATTTTGCCATTTTAATTATGAGGTTTCTTGCAGTGGGCTTCCTTGGGTTCCTCTTGATTGGGACTCTCTGTGTTTCCTGGATTTGTGTGACTTTTCCTCTTATCATATTAGGGAAGTTTTCCATCATCACTTTTTCAAAAAGGGTTTCTAACCCTTGCTCTTCTTCTTCTCCTTCTGGTATCCCTATTATACGGATATTATTATGTTTCATATTGTCTTGCATTTCTCTTAATCCCTCTTCATTCTTTTTGAGCCTCTTTTCCTTTTCTTGCTCTTTCTGGGTGTTTTTTTCTACGCGGTCCTCCAACTCACTAATCCGATCTTCTGCTTCATCAATTCTGCTTTTCATTCCTTCCACTGTATTCTTCAGTTCAGAAATTGTACTCTTCATTTCCTCTTGGCCCTTGTTGATAGTTTCTATTTCCTTTTTCATGTTGATATAGTTTGCAGTGAGTTCATCATAGCTTCCCTGTAGTTTCTGGTAGCTCATTGAGAACTCGTGGAGCTTCCTGACCACCATTGCTTTGAACTCAAAATCTGACAGTTGAGCTGCCTCTGTTTCATTTAGCATTCTTTCTGGGGCTTCCTCCTTTCCTTTCATTTGGGGGTTATTTCTTTGTCTTCCCATTGTTTTTGAGGTTCTTCTTCTTAGCCTTAACTTCTTAAATTGATCTGTTCTGGCTCCCTGGGTTTATGGTGTGAACTGTGGTAGAATACCTGTGAGATTCAGAGGAGCTGTCTGCTTCAGGTATCCTGGTGTTCACAGTTTCCGCTGTCTTATCTGTTGAAATGCCCCCTCCTTGGGATCGTCTCTGGTTTTTTCACAATTCCAGGGCTGGTTTTTTGTTGTTGTTTTGTTCTGTTTTGTTTTTGTCTTACTCGTGGGTATTTAAAAAGAGAAAAGAGGAAATAATGGAAAGAGAAGAAAGAAGAGAAGGAAGAAAAAGAAAAAAAAGAGGAAAGAAGAGAAACAAGAAAAAAAAGAAAAAAGGAAAAAAGAAGCAAGAAGAGATAAAATTGGAAAGAAAAGAAGGAATAAGGCAAGAAAGAAGATACGCAAAGCAAAGGATGTTGAGGGGTAAAAAAAAATAAAAAAAAATAAAAATATATAAAAATAATAAAAAATAATAGAAAAAAATTAGAAAAAAGTTAAAATTTAAAAAGAGAAAGAAAAAAAAAGAGAAAAAAGCAACAAGAAAAAAGAAAAAAATAAAATAAAAAAAAAAACCAACAACTCTTGCTGTTTTCAATCTTGCTGAGCTGGTGTTTCTGGTCTTGCTGGCTGCAATCGTGTAGGGGTGACAGTATCGCTTTTGTCCCTGCTCAGCGCTCATCTATCTTTGGGCTACTGTCCTCAGGGCTAGCCCTGGGCCTCTCTGCCCAGGGCCTCAGGTATAAGTTCTGAGGATGTGTGTGCCTATCCCAGTTGCACGCAGGTGCCTATGATCTCACAGCCACCTGTGGTCACATACAGGAGCCAATCCTTGCGCAATCATCCCCGATGGATGGCGGGCTCAGGCGCGTGGCTGCCCCTCCGGCACTGGGCACCGGAGGCTGGCGAGTTCAGGCGAGCAGCGGATCAGCCTCCCCGCGGGTGCGCGCCTGCCACAATGGCGCTGAGGCTGGTGGGTTCAGGTGGGCGGCAGGTTCAGGTGGGCGGCGGATCAGCCGCCCCGTGGGCGCGCGCCTGTTCCAATGGTGCTGGAGGTCCCGCCAGCCCAGGTGCGTGGCTGTCTCAATGTCACCAGGAGCAAATGACCTGTGGGCACCGGCCTCCCGCAAGGCCACGCCTGCAGCTGCCCCTTGGGTGCCGGGAGCCAAAGGCCCCGGGAGCTCAGGTGTGTGGCTGACCCAGTGGCGCTGGCCACCAACAATCAGGCGAGCTCCGGTAAGCGGTCCTTCCCCGGGATATGCGTGGGGGTTCACACCCCCGGCTTGTCTGCCACTGAGACCCCAACTCCTCTCTGTAAGATTTCAAGCAACTGGGTTTATCCCAGTGTGGATAAAACTTTGTTTGGCTGGGGAGGGAGCAGTTGACCCAGCTCCCTCCCTAATCTTGTGGGGAGCCTGGCGAGAGCCCACCTGGGGCCTCAGTCCCGGCCCTGGTGTCCGCACTGTCCCTTGGGCTCTTATTGTTCTGAAGCACTGTCCTTACCGTCTGGTCCTCCAGTGTCCACTACAATTCCTTAATCTCCTGACTTCAAATATGCTGTGTTTCTGATGGCTGTTTGCTCCGTTCCGATGCAAATCAGCCAAAATATTCTCCTGTGTGTGGGGGGAGCGAAATATGCTCCTTGCTACTGCGCCGCCATCTTAGAACCCCTCAGCTTTTTTATTATTAAATATTCTGTTAATCCAGTTTTCATCCATCCATGGCCTTTCTAATTTCTACTCTAGTGACTTTTTAAAAAAGATTTTGTTTATTTATCTTTAGAGGGGAAGGGAAGGAGAGAGGGAGAGAAACATCAATGTGTGGTTGCCTCTCATGTGTCCCCTGCCAGGAACTGGCCGGCAACCCAGGCATGTTCCCTGACTGGGAATCAAACCACAATCCTTTGGTTCACAGGCCCATGCTCAATCCACTGAGCTACACCAGCCAGGGCTCTAGTGACTTTTTTATTACTTTTTCCACCATTATAGATAATTTAACCATGGAAATTGTGAGATTTTTCAGTCTATTGAATTATATGAGGAGATGGGGAAGAATAAGAAAGGAACTGGGTTATGGAGAGGGAATAAATAGCTATTTGGTTTATGTTAATTCTGAATTAGATATCCAGCAGGAAGGTCAGGTGGGCAATTAAATATCTGGGGCTGAAACTTAAGGGAGAAGTTAGGACTGAGGCCTGTGAAGGAATGGGCTTACTCACTTCTCAGACTTAGAAAAGACTTGGAGCTCCCAGCACACAGGACGAAGCTGAGAGCCTGAGGCTCTGCAGTGTACTGGTTAAGGATCCAGGCCCGGCACTGCCTGCATCAAGTTCTGGCCTTGCCACATATGCGTTGTGAGATATTTCCTAACCTGTAAGGTTGTGGAAGCTGTACCCTGAAAGTTGTAACTACCTTGTAGAATTGTTGTGAAAATTAAATGAATTACTACTCTAAACATGTATGGTAAAGTATGGCTCATTATATCTCTTTCATACATCTCTCATAACTATTGCTCCTACTCCATGTACGGAGGCAGCCTAATGGAGAATAAAACCCAAACATGCTGACTCACTTTACTTTCATCATCACTGAAACGGTGATGAAACGAAGGGCCCAGGTGCTGCTCATTGTATTTCCCTAGTCCATTTGCTCTGTCACCCTCCTGGATCCTTGTTTTATGACTTACAAAATACATTTAATTTCCACTCTGAGCCAAGTGGGCCTGGGGTGATGGCCTTTCTGATTTATCCATGAATCCCGCCTCCCTAGATGACTGTTTCTCAAGTCTTCTCTGATTCAAAATCTCCCACTCCAAAGCCTTGCCCCATCTTTGATCCTAGATGCCCGTACTTCCTGTCCGCAGTCTCTGTCTTCTCTGGAGCCCCTTTCAATCAGGCTTCAGCCTTCAGCACTGCACTAAAATTGCTCATGTGGAGCTTACCAGTTACTTAAACTCAATGGTTAATTATTAGACCTTGTTTTGCTCTAACTTTCAGTAGGGTTTAACGTAGCTGTTCATATCTTTATTTCTAGACACCTCTCTTTTCAGCTCTTCTTCTACCTCACTGGTACTTCCTTTTCAGTCCCAATTTTTTTTTAATCATCTTGCTGAGTTTTAGATATTAATATGCCCTTGTCTGAGTCCTCACACTTTCTATGTTCTTTAGATATACTCGTTACTTGGTGATTTTAAGAAGTTCCATGGTTTTGAATACTATATGTACCCTGAAGACTCCCAAATTCATATCTCTATTATGCAATTGTATTAAAAATCCATGAAATCACAATATACAGAATTTTATGCAATAGCTGACATTTGGCCAAATTTGCAAAGTCAGCCTATTCTCTGGTGACATAATCACTTTTGTACATGATCAATCATGAAAGTTAATTTGCTACTGAAAAAAAAGGATTTTCTGCCCTAGAATTAGGACAGAAAAATTATCATTGAGATGTTCTTTTCTGCCAAACAGGATTCCAAGTACATAATTAGAAACATTTATGCAGGGTGGTAAAACTGGCAAAATGGCTCTGTACTCCATTCTTATAAAGGTACATTGTTATTATTTATTCAGTTCCTTCCCCACCGCTGTAATACACTACCCGCTTAACACACACATGTTCATGCACACATGCACAGGCACATGTACAAGGATGCACACACACACCTGCTGGGCGTATGGAACTGTGGCACGCAGGCAGACTAACAGAACGTCTTTGTGTGTTTGTACGAATCCCAGTTATGGTGAATGATGGAGCTAAGACACTCTTTAGGATGTGGAAGAGTTTTCAGGGGGAAGTATGGTTCAGTCTTCAGAAAACCACTGCATGCTTATCTCACTGGCTTATTCTTTGCCATTCCTGCCAGGCGTACCAATTTTCTCCTGTATTTCACAGTGTCAAAACCATCCCTGCCTGCTTCTGTATCTTTTGTCATTTAATTCACATTCATTCCCTTACCTACTCCCCCCCCCAGGACACCTTCCTCCTTTTGTTTTCCCATTTTCTCAGAGATGTGGGTTGTGATTAGCCTGACCTGTGAAGACTCTGTAGCCTTGGGCTGTCAAAGAACGCCTCTCTTTTCTCAGAAAACAGTGCTGCACTCAGGTGCCCACAGCGCGGGGTGCACTTCAAGTCCACTGACCAGCCTGCCTCTGTGACAGTGACTGAGGCCACATTGGTCTTCTGAATTCTCCACAGTAAATATTGCACTGAGTGATTGATTTACTCTGAAGATGGAACCTAATCTTTGCAATTTAATACAAATTTAGTGTCATGAAACTACTGATTTTACTGGAACTAGCTTTTTTTTTTTTTAAAGGGCATTTTCTTACTTTGAGTCTGTTCATCTCTTTTTCTAAAGAAGTACTTCTTTCACATTGGCACTATAGACTTAGTAGAGGAAAACTTGATTTTTCATGTCCATAGTTTGGGTTTTATGTTTCAGTCTAATAATTTGGAAAAGGACGAAAATTGTTTAAGTGGGGTAATTAACGCACACCTGATTTCATATCCACATAGAATTTCGTAGTAAGGCAGGAAATACTTGGAGAGACGGTAATAGACTGCAGTCCCAGAAGTGTCATCTCTGCCTAAAACCCACATTTTGAAATGGTCTACAATTTTGGTTTCTACAAGGATTTTCCAGGGTTATATGCTCAGATTTGCATAGGATATGTGTGCTTTTAGTGACAGCCTTAGGCATTGTCCTCATTAAAGTAGCATTGCAGCTCTTCTCAAAATCATTTTGATTTTATTCCCTTTTCAAGTCTGTTCAGAATAATTGGTCTAAATATACTAAGCAGTGCTTCTCAGATTTACTAGCTTACTATCTATAACAATGGAGGCACCATCACTGCAGTGGCTCATTGTCCCATCGATTGAGAGAGGGAGAGAAAGGTTGCATTATTTATACTCCCTTTACCAACTCCTACCTAGTGCCTGCATTGTACTTGATAGATGTTTGTTGAGAGAACGAATGAATGAGAGCCTTGTTTGGAAGATGGCTGATTTTAGGTGTGAGGCAATATGGCATATCAGAAGGACTTTGAATTTGAACTCAGATTATCTTAGGTTCAAATACCAACCCCGCAAACAATAAAAATAAAGTAAAAAAAAATAGCTCTTGCATTAAGCGAATTATTTTAGTTTAAGTTTCATTCCTTATTTCCAGCAAACTTTCCCGAAAGGGAAAAAGTAGTTATAGATTGTCATCTGTTTCTTCTTTCTTTAAATTCATTTTTCTGTCAATGAGTGTCATATTTGTCCCAGGTTCCTTTGGAACCTTTTGAAATTTACATGCAGATACAAGGTATTTGAAACTGACAGAAGTGCTGTATTTTGCTCTAAGAATTTAAAGTTCTTTCTGAAGAAGTAGTGTGACACGTTGCTTACCACAATCTGCTTATGATTCAAAATCAGAGGTGTGAATTTGTTTCTGGTTCCTAATACATAATGTACAGCTGGAGGATTATCAAGAGACACTGAAGGAGGTTTTGTCCCTCCATAAAGTTGTATTTCTTTACCCTCCATGCTTCAGACATGTATTTAGTAAAGCACTGTTTTACTGGAGGAGGACAAAAATTCTAGTACGATCTTTAACTTCATAATTTCAGAGGTCATCTAATTGAGCACAGCTGAGCAATTAATGGACCAAATGGATCTAAAACTATATGGCTTAAATCAAAACAAAGATGTTGGTTGCAGCATTTATTAATCCTTAGGCTTATGTTTTGGAAAAAGAAATGCTTCCAAGATTTTATATGCTTCTCTTTCTTCTTAAAGTAATAAGTTGAAATGATATGAAACCCATTTTATTCCCTGCAATTCTCCCTTCCCTCTGACCCCCCCTCATCTTTTACACTGTGTCTCAGCCAACTACTTTCATGGCCAGACAAAAACTAGCCTGGCAAGTCCCAACTGCGTGGAAAGCTCCAAGACTTGCCAATGTGAAAGAGACCTGTGACTGTTGCAGATATATCTTAAAAGTACATAATACATGTATTTAAATGGTATTCGATGGTCTTCGCAGAATGGGAGTGACAGCAGCATTGACATTCTGCGTGTAGTCATTTAGTGAAGAGGGTGGCGGTACTTAGGGCTGTGACATGGGGTCCGCTGCGCACCTGTCAAACAAGACGCTTATCTTTTATCATCTTTACTTTGATCTTTTTCATTTGGGGGGATTCCTTTAAGTAGCCTTGCAAAAAGGGAAAAAAGTTTTACCTTCATTTAATTTAGTGTTTTATCTGACAGTTCCTAATAGAAACACTAATACATTTGAGTCTTATCAGATAAACAATAAAATTCGTCATGGCTAAGAAGCAAATATTTTGCCACTTAAGCTTCCTTAGGTTCAATACATAAACAAAATTATGCCAAATTTAACTTCAGTAATAAAAATTTTAAAAAGATGACCTTTTTCACTTTCTGGAAAGTTAATTTTCACTGCTAACTTGAATTTCTGGCGCTGCAGAAATGAACACACGCAGCGAGCATCACCATTACGGTGTCGGGTGCCACCAAGCAAAGTAGGCATTTTAGGGCAATTCTTACTCCTGTGGATTTCGGGGGGGATTCCGTTGGAAGGGGTCAGGAGGTGGAGTTCATTGTCATTCACACATTGCATTTCAGGACAGAATAGTTTTCAAAATGCTTTGTATATCAATAGAAAATAGAAGGGTTTTGAACTGCCATAAGTATTAACCAACACAAAATCTAAGCTTTAGTCTCTACACAAACTCTGAATAAAAATTGTATAGCATTTGTCACAATATTTTTTCCATGAAACAAAGTGTAGGAAGCGTGAGATGGCAGTTGGTGTTGCTTAGTCTGAGCTTGCAGATTTCATTCAGAGGGAAAGCCATGCCCCGTGCGGCAACAACGAAGTCAGTATGAGTCTAATACCAGAGAGTGGATACGATTGTCCAAAAAACTGGAAAACAGCACCTGATACTTTCTGCTTATGAATAAAATATTTTATCTTAAGAGAACTGCAAACTATTTTAAATGGAGGGTTCCTTCAGAGGCAGATGATCATATTGTTCGTTAGTGGAGTTCCGCAGTGTACCTGAGTCCACCAGAGGGAGAAGGCTCTTGGACAGCGGCCTGTGCTTCAGCAATGGAGGTCATGGAAGTTAGGAAAACTGCATATTTGAGAGCTGAAGGCAAGTGTTGATACCAATTGACTGTTAAAATTTCAACAAAGGATAATTTTTCTGTGTGGTTTAAAATTCATAATTTGTTATTTTGTTGACAATTTAAACATAATGCATTTTTAAAATTTTCCTTAAGGCTTCAAAATATATCATATAGTTATTTATCTCTTATATAAGGCTCATTTTCCTTAAGTTCTTCAGAATCTTTAATTTTTAGTCCTAAATGAAACAAAGTTAGCCACATTTCCTAAAGTATTGTTAGTGGCATGTAATACAAGAGAAAAAAACAGGATACCTTTCTACTTGGTGCAGAACCTATTTGTTGCTCTCCCACCCTCAGGCAGTTCTGGTATGTGCTGGTCTGGCATCTGGCGAGGTTCTGCCATGGGACTCATATCACTGATTATGTTAGGCTTGCAGAAGTATAATAATTTATTTCATTTAAATATAAAATATATGCATGTTAGAAAATACATTCACTATGAAGCTGTTGTTTATAGAATGTAACATTGAAATCTAAGTATCTCTTGCCAAAAAGAGTTGGGTTTATTTTGATGTATCTATTGACTTTTACTTGGCATTGGAAGTGGTGGGCAGTCCTTTGGAGCTTCTCTGCGAACTTTTCTTGCATGTAATATGAGGAGAACAGCTGGCACCCACTCATTCCAAACTGGAGTGATCCACAGCACCACATATGTAAACACCTTGCACCATGTAGAAAAGTGCTAGCTCAGCTGAAGCCGTTACAGGAATGAAGGTTAATCTTCACATCTCTCTCCATAATAGCCACCTGCTCTGTTTGCATATGTACTAAGTGCTCTATTGCTTTATATCACTTTCTGCCCTTGCTAGAGAAACCACATATGTTTCCTGACAATCTTAAAGTGAGAATAATATTTTGTGGGCAGATTCTTTTACCACAGAAACTAGATAAGCATGTGACTGTTAAAACTGATCTTAAATAAAGACTGTTCTGACAACATATTAGCGACAGATTTCCTTACTAACAACTAAAAAGTGGGACTTCTAAGTTTTTTAATTACATGTTTTTATTCTTGTTTTTCAGGTGGCACTTCGGTGTATCTCTTTTCTTAGGGCATACTTTGGTTTCATTTTTAATAAGAGCAATTTTGAGGCAAAGGAAATTACTATCTCCTGAGAAATGGTTTGCAAATACCTATATTATCTCCAATGGTTTTCCCTGAGGTAGAAACACTAAGAACTGCCTTGACCAATGGACATATTTTGCTTATGGGCCTAAAATCCCTGCCCAGTTCTAGTGAAGCTGGAAGAGACAGAGACCCAAGGATAAGCTCAAACCTAATAGAGGCATCCTCGAGGCAAGGGCATATTGTCTTGTAGTGGTTTTCTGAAGGGTGAGGATCCATCTTTGATGCTGTAATAAAAATGACATCTAGCAAGACACTCATTTGCAAAATATGACTCTCAAGGAGATTGGATTAGTTTTTGCCTCATGGAACCATCCATTTTTATTTCATAAAGGTCATTTATATACACTAATATATTTTCAGCAGAGAAAACATTAGAAAAAAACACACACAAAAAAGAAAGATAAAGATTAAGATTCCCTCAAATCCCACTTAGGATAATCACTATTAACATTTTGGTAATTGCATTTCTAGTCTTTGATATATGTACCTATATTATATGCATTCACAGAGTTGACTTAGTATAGTACATGTGGCTATAGTTTTAATATTTTTAAACCTTGCCTCTCCATGGGCTTTACCTCTTGCTATTTTAGTATTTTGGTAAACATCCTTTTTAATGGATGCATACTTCTGTGTCGTGCAGATGGCTCCTCGACTCTGGAGAATACTTATTTTCTCAGCTCATGGAATGCCAACTTCCAGGCTGAGAAAAGATGGTTGCAAGCTTGGACTGCTACCAAGTCCTTCCAACCTGAACCAGAGTGAATATAGTCTTCCGCTGGCACCGATATGTTGTGTATTTTTGGAATAGAGATCAGAGGCCCTGTTTCAGTGACATCACCCATGCAATGGAACACATATCCTACTTGACCTCAAAGAAATGTTTTGTGGGTAAAGTGAGATGTAAGACATTCTGTAAGAAACTGTAAGGGACTATACACATACAAAAATGGTTTTGATTTTGATGTTGAGTTTTTCTGGATTTATGTTGACATGTCTGTTTCCCTGAGATCATCCCTAAGGTTCAGTGTAGAAGCTGAGTACAGACACTATTTTGTTATTACTGCTTGATCTAGCCAGCACCATGGATAGATCCAAAGGTGACTAGGAATTAAATCCAGAGGGGCTGTAAATTAGATTTTTCTTCAACTTTAGGTAAAGACCACTTAGGCAAAATACCCAAACATATAAATATGAAAATCACAAACTTATAAAAATTACAGACTAGGAAAATTACATGATATAAAGATAATTCTTCCAAATGCAAAATAAATATTTTGTATAAATTGAGATTTTATTATGTTACTTTTAAATAACAATAGAATAGCTCTGCCTGGTGTGGCTCAGTGGGTTGAGTGCCTGCCTGTGAACCAAAGGGTTCCTGGTTTGATTCCTGGTCAGGGCACATGCCTGGGTTGTGGGCCAGGTGTCTGGTGGGGTGTGCAACCAGTCGATGTATCTCTCACACATTGACATTTCTCTCCCTCTCTTTCTCCCTCCCTAAAAATAAATAAATAAAATCTTTAAAAATAAATGAATAACAATAGTCATAGATATTGTAAAAAAATAGCTTCAGTTGTCTGCCTATTAGCCATTTCTATGTTTTCTCATAAATTCTGTTTGTAGCAATACTTTTGGTACCAAGTGGTGAGTCATGATTTACGTAAGTCAGTAAAGTTATCCTTAATTCCCTGTGCCTGATAAATACTTTCCTAGCTTCTCTTTCAAGCCATTTGCAGACCGTCTAGGGAGATACACTCTGCTCTCCCCAGAAAGCTGCATCATGTAAGTGATAATAGTTTCCATACCCTCTTGGTGTGTGTGTGTGGTATCATCAGTGATAACATCCAATCCAAATTTTGTTGGGAATCTATCCTAGCTTTACAGGATGATCACAACAGGAAGGATAATAGCTATCAGAGATTTATGCAGTTAAAAACTTAAGGCTTAATTTTCCCTTTGCTGGCAAACAGATCAACCTTATTAACTGTTTCAAATATTTTCCACTTAATAGAATAAACCTAAAGCTGTACATACTATCCAGTTTGGTAGACTGGAAATGGTGTGAGAGACATAGAAAGAGGGAAAAAAATGAAAGAAAAAAGTAAATGAGAGAGCAACTCTGCTTTAAGATGAGTGACGCCAAAACTTTATGGCACTGTGAATAAGCAAGGGTCATAAGTTACCCTTAAACTGCACTCTTTAAGGTTCCTGGAAGCTATCTAAAAATATCACTTTATGTCGTTGCTACCTTCACACACCTCCACTTGTTCTATTTTCTAGAGCACTGAGGCTAAGCTCCATCAGGCATTCAGGGTCCCCTGTGTCTGACCACTTTCTAAATTATACAGACTTATTTCTCAGTATTTGTCAGCTTCTCCACTCTGCGTTCAGACTATTTCTTTAGTCTCTAAATTCTCTAGGGATTGACTCACTTTATCCAATTTCCCACAGGGAAAGACTCACCTTTTTACTTTCAACCACCCAAAATCTCGTGTATTTTTAAAGATCAGTCAAGCCACCTTTTAAAAAATTGATTAACTCTGTATTTTGCCTAAAACACTCTCCTCAGTGTTGGTGATATAAAATAGTGATAAAGGTATAGTATCTGTCCTCATTGAGCTTAGAGTTTAACCAATACATAAATATTGATTGCTTGAGTACCAAATGCTCTGGGAACACATTAGGAGGGCATCTCAGCAAGTCCGTAAGTACTCTACCATCACTGACCTTTGTAATCTCTTAGCAACTATGTAACCTTTTTTTAATGCAACATATGATTTAGCACTTGATTAATACTGTCTTGTGTTTTTAAATGTTGTTTCAGAAATTGAAGGTGAGGCAGATTGTATTGAGTATGTTTCTACTGGGGAAGAAAAATGTATTACTTTCATAAAACTATTTTGGTAAGTAACTTGGAGTAGAGGTTAAAACTTGATGGCATGCATGTCTAGCTGAATTGCTATGACATGAATTGGATGAGAAAATAAAAATTCATATTGTTGTTGAAAAATAAGGAGGTGGAAAGGGGGAGAAAGAAAAGACAGAGACAGCAGAAGAATTAATTAGAAGACAGAGACAGTGGGGATTCGCACAATGTGTGATGTGAATCTTTAGAACTGCAGCTAAAACTACCCAATTTTGTGATGCGGTTGCAAGTAGGCACTATGTGTATGTGTGTGTTTGTATGTGTTTTAGAGGGAGAGAAAGAGGAGAGGAAGAGATATGTTTTGTCTCGGACAGGGGTCAAAATCAAGGTAACATCGGTAAATGGAGTCCTTTATGAAACATTTATTAGTGCTACTATTCCAAATAGGTTGTCAGCTTTAAGTCAGGGACTGTGACTCATTTTCCTGTACATAATAAGGAGCAAGGAAGGAATCGGCTATTTTTAAGTTTTAACTGGTCCTGTAATTTCTGACAAATAGAAATTAATGCGTGGGGGCTGGAGCTGGATGTGTTGGGAGATGACAGAGACAGATGACATTTCTGGAAGTGAATGAACATCCATCAAATAGCCGGCCGGCTCTGAATGCTGCTCCTTGCCGCGGATTGCCACAGAATCAGCAGCACAGCTTTCCTGCCTTTCCCATTCGCTGAGTGACGTTCTGCGCCAGGCCTGCTGAATGTGATTAAACAACGTGAATAACAGCATGCCTCAGGAGAACAGTGTGCGGTCGTCTGTGCCGCGTGGTCGGAGGGACTGGCTCTGTGCCGCCTGTCAAAATGCATAACCTTATGGGCTGGAAAGGTCACAGCCATTTTCTGTGTGGATACAGTGAAGCTACTGACTGAATTCTCCACCAGAAAACGTCCTTGGTCAATACACACCACGGGGAAAACAAATTCTGTGCTATAATGGGGTTACTTCCAACTGCTTTGTGCTTGGAGGGGAAATGGCTGATTGACTGACAAAATTGCAGTGCAAAAGAAGCTGCTTTGCTGTTCATCCCATTAACAGCTACTGATAATAATTTTGTAATTATATGCCAAGAAAACCTTCCAAACTGCAAGGTGTTTTTTTTTTTTTCTCCTATGGGGGCTTTCCGTGACATTTCTATTGAACCTTCATGGGAAACCAGCCCCCTGATGTTGCCTGATCACTTCATTAATGAACACGTTTGATTCAAGCATCAGTTGCGGTGGAATTTCACCAGTCTGGTCTCACACTCAGAACTATAGGGTTCACGGTTCTCCACAAACTTTCCAATCTGAGTCCCTGGAGGCTGCATGCTGGAATCTGCATTTGCAAACACACCAGAGGTGATGTCAGTGAGCAGTTCCTTGTTTAAAGCAGCTAACATGATCCCTATCACCCGAAGTTACTGAATTTAAAAGGCTAGGTAGGGCAAGGCCCTAAAATCTCTATTTTTAACAGGGATTCTTGGCAATTTTACAGACCTTCCTTGAAATTAAGCAAGTGGAAGATGTAAAACATACCAAATTATCCCCATTTTGCATAGGGACCAAATAGCTTACCATTTTTATTGGGTGTTAGTTGCTTTTACACTAGTTGGACTGATTCTCAAGTCTCAGTTTTATACATTTGGGCACAGTGAAAAGCAAACAGAAAATAAGAAATTAAACTTACTTTTAAACTTACTATTTTATAATTTCACCTGGGGAACTAGTAGAATATTTGCAAACAATAAGAAGGTTACATTGAGAGGAATTAAAAAATTAGCCAGGATATTATTGGCTATCCCTTAGTAAGAAAAAATTAATAAACTACTTTGTTATAAGTAAAATGATCATTAAGAACCTTCTGTATCTCAGGAAATAACAGATCTTTCTCAGGAGACAGACCCTTCTGGCTCCCACCTCACTGATGATGTGGGGACAGCTGAGAAAACATCTCTTAAGCTGTGAAATGAGCACAGCGCCCTCTACAGGATTCCGTGGTTTGGGCCATGCCTGTTGAAGAGCCCTGATTCTAAAGACAGCTCAGGAATGCCACTGACGGACCAGAAAACTCTCTCAAGTAACGTTAGAAAACGTGAGTAATATTAATTGGTCATTTCAGAGAAAGATGAAAATTTTAAGAAATATTTTTATAGAGTCTGGAACTCTATAATTAAAAAAGAGTCAGTAGTTCCTGTGTGAGAAAGCAGAAATATATGTATTCATTTACTTAAATCTAGTTCCTGGTAGCAAGACTTGAGCACTGGCTCCGGGTAGCTGCTTTTGATGCCTGCACTGTCGGTTGTGTGGTGGCCACCATCTTGTTTTTGCCTGGGACTGAGTGCTTTCCTGGAACAGAACTATTCGTGCTAAAACAGGTCAAGTCTCAGGCAAACTGGGCAGAGTTGCTCACCCTGGTTGGTTGCTTCCTCTCCCTGCACCCCACATCCTGGGTGGAGAGTGACAGGACTGGACCTAAGTCCCTCACCACAGGGGTTGGTCTGGACAGGGACATACATAGGTCTGAGGTGTGTGAAACAAAGCATTTCTGCTTGATAGTTTGGAGAAGAGACGCCCTCCCATTCAGGTGGTCTTACATTCTTATAAATAGGAACCAGAACCGAAACAGCCATTTTTACTACAGTGAGGAAAACAAACCGCAAGCTGAAACTGGCACATGGGGGAGGGTGGAGTTCTAACAACAGTGGAATTTGGGTGACTGAGGGACCCTTTATAACAAACATTGGCTGAAGCCTACCCCACCTGCCCCAGGACCATTTACATGGCCCAATCAGTTCCATCCCCCTTTTTTCCTTGCAATTTCATAATGTACATACTAATTTTAAAGAGCATAAAGAAATTAGCACCAAGTGCTCCCCACGCAGCTTAAGTAGTGAAATATTATTTATTCCTTAGAAACTCACTGTGTTCTCTCAATTACTTCCCTATCCCATTCTTCAGGGGTGACTACAATCTTTTTTTTTTTTAAAAAAGATTATATTTTATTTTATTTTATTGTTTTTATTTTGTTGTTCAAGTACAGTTGTCTGCATTTTACCCTCCACCACTTCCCACCCCAGCCATCCTCACCTCCCTCCCCTGCTTCCACCTCCCCCTTGGTTTTGTCCATGTGTCCTTTATAGTTGTTCCTGAAAACCCTCCCCCCTTTATCCTCTCCCACCTCCCCTGTGGTTACTGTCAGATTGTTCTTCATTCCAATGTCTCATTTCAGTGGTTATATTTTGCTTGCTTTGTTCCACTTAAAGGAGAGATCATATGGTATTTGTCCCTCACTGCCTGGCTTATTTCACTTAATATAATGCTACCCAGCTCCATCCACGCTGTCGCAAAGGGTAGGAGCTCCTTCTTTCTTTCTGTTGTGTAGTATTCTATTGTATAAACGTACAATAGTTTTTTGATGCACTTGTGTACTGCTGGGCACTTAGGTTGCTTCCAGCACTTGGCTATTATAAATTGTGCTGCTATGAACATTGGGGTGTGTAAGTTCTTTTGGACTGGTGTTTCAAGGTTCTTAGGGTATAATTCCCAGGGTGACTATAATCTTGATTATTGTGCTATCATTCTCATCCTTTTCTTTGTAGTTATAACACTCATGTAATCATTCATAAATCATCAATTTTTTAGTATTACATCTTTTTCCTTAATAGAATAGAATGTGTGCTAGTGTTCTTATATTGTTTGCTTTTGGAGATTCAATTTATGTTAAAACATCCAGCTGTAGTTTATTTGCCTGTCCAGTATTTTTCTTCCTTTTGTCTTTCTTTCTTTTTTTACTTTCCATTTTTTTCTGTATACTTTACTTTAAATGTATTGCAGGTAAATTATTTTTTCAGAGAACTTTTTGTTCATAACAAAATTGGATGGAAAGACCAAATGGTTCCCATGTACTTCTAGGCCTTTCCCACCATCAGCATTCTGCCCAGTGGTGCAGTTTTCATAGTCAACCTACACTGACATGTCACCATCAGCAAAGTTCATAGTTTACATCGGGGTTCACCTTTGGTGTTGGACATTCCATGGGTTTGGAGGAATATTTAGTGCCATGTATCTACTATTGTAGTAGCATAGAGAATGGTGTCACTGTCCTAAAAATCCTCTGTGCCGTTCTAATGCATCACTCTCTTTCCCTTCCTCTAAACCCTGGCAACCCAAAATGCTTCCATAATTTTGCATTCTCTGGAGCATCATGTAGTTGGAACCATATAGTATGTAGCCTTTTCAGACTCTTTCTTTCACTTCATGTACAGGTGGCAAACACAGGGCCTGTGGGCTGAATCTGGCCCTCCACCTTGTTTTATCCAGCCAAGCACCTTGTTTCTACCAGGCAGCAGTGCCAAGCTCCCTGCCCCTGGTTAAGGAGCAGTTACATTTATACAGTCCCAGAATTACATTCAGCCCTTTGAAGTCAACTGCAAGACTGATGTGGCCCCCAGTGAAAATGAGTTTGACACTGCTGAGTTAGTAGTATACATTTACGTTTCCTCCATGTCTTTTTGTGACTTGATAGCTCATTTCTTTTCAGCACTCAACAATATTTCATTGCTGGATGTAGTTTATTCATTTGCCTCCTGAAGGGCATCTTGGTTGCTTCCAAGTTTTGACAATTATGAATACAGGTGCTATAATCGTCTGTGTGAAGGATTTTTGTACACGTAAACCTTCAAGTCCTTTGAGTAAATACCGAGGAGTAAGATTGCTGGATTGTGTAGAAAAGTATGTTTCATATTGGTGTCTTCCAAAGTGGCTGCACCATTCTGCATTCCCACCAGCAAAACTTCTAACCAAAAGAGTTTTTGTTACTCAGTTGGTGTTCTAAGAATTCTGGATTCTGACCATTCTAAATAAGTTTGCAGTGGTAGGTATCTCATTGTTGTTTTAATTTGCATTTCCCTAAGGACATATGATATAAAATATCTTTTCATATGCTTACTTTCATCTGTATATCTTCTTTGGTGAAATATCTGTTGATGTCTTTGGCCCATTTTTAAATTGGGTTGTTCATTTTTTTATTACTGACTTTTAAGAGTTCTTTGTATATTTTGGTTAGGAGGCCTCAGATGTATCTTTTGCAAATATTTCCTCCCAGCCCATGTCTTGTCCTCTCACCCTCTTGATGTTGTCTTTCACAGAATGGAAGACTGCGATTTTAATAAAGCTCAATTTAGCAGTTGTATCTTTTATCAGTCAAAACTTCAGTATTGTATCTAAAAAATGTGTTGCCATATCCAAGGTCATCTAGATTTTTTTCCCTATAATATCTCCCAGGATTTTTGCAGTTGTGCATTTTACCTTCATGTCTATGATTCTTTTTGAATTATTTTTGTGAGGGGTATAAGGCCTATTGTCTAGATTATTTATTATTTATTTTTGCATGCAATGTCCAATTGTAGTAGCACCATTTGTCAAAATAATAAACAATTCTTTTCTCTCTTTTTTCCTCAATACAGAAAAAAATGTTTACTTTCTTAGAAGTCCTATAAATGGTCCTTTTAAAGTTTTAGATGTGCTAAAAATATAAACTTTTTAGTTTCTATAAGATAACACTCCAAACAAATTGGGTCTCTTACTGGCCTTCGCTGGCTCATTTATCCCTTTTAGTCCCCTAGGGAAGAAACGAGGGCAGCAGAAGGTATAGTTTTATGGGGCATACAGAGAGGAAAACCTGGAGGGGCCCTGTATGCCGCTGCCACTTTTATCACCTTGTCCTAAAACACCAGATCGGGGGGGGGGGCTCTATATGGAATCTGACACTTCTATGACACCAGGGAGCACTAATACCTTTACAGATAATAACACATCTAATTATCACAATCATTCCTATAAGTTAATTTACACAGATGAAGGAACTCTGCAATGAAGTCGCGTGCCTAATGTCACAGAGCTATTAATGTCAGAGCCTTGACTTGAACCCAGGAAGTTTGGCTCCAGAGTTTATTTATACTCTTTATTTGATACTCTAGAAGGTAACTTGCCTAGGTAATTAATAGCCATATCCCAAGTTTCCTAACGGGGTGGAATTATCCATGAATAGCATTAACAAGAAGAATATGGTCACTGAGGCTAATATTATAAATGTCCTTGAAAACTGAGACTGTACCCAAGAGGAAAATACTGATTGGTGGTATGCACCCCCAGTCTTAGTGTGTTTACTCTTTGTATGTGTGCAGGGAGTGGGAGGGGATTGCAATGAAGTGCATATGAGAAGAGATAGGGAAGCAAATGCTGCTGCTGGATGCTCCGTGGGGTCACAGTGACAATGTCATTATTGCTCTAATTTAGGTCATGAGGATAGATGTTCTTATGTTTTCATAGAAGGCACGAAGCAAGGAGACAAGGGCACAAAGCAAGGTTCTTATGTTTTATTGTTAGAACATAAACCTAACAATAAAAAGATTAGCAACTAGCACTATGTCTGCATGAATCAAGAAATCATAGTGTCTTTAAAGAAAAGGGCACGGTACTTGTTTTTATTGTGCAGCACTTAGGATTAGTATGAGGCAGTGTAACTTATGCTTCTGTTGCCAATGGAACTTACAAAATTGACAGTTTTACAGGGAGAATTGTGAGTAGCTATAAAAATATTATTTCCCTATAGATAAAAGTTAATTCCAGCTTCCATCAACCCATGAAACATGGTTTAGGGGTTAATCAAAAGAGTCAGGAGCAATGGAGTCTAGAATTCTATTTTGGTTGCTGAGTCTTTAAGAATATACAAGTATCATACTATTATTTTTTAAATGACAAGTCCCTCTCTGATAGTGAGTTAAGAACCTAGAGATAATTTATTTGTTCAGTCCTTTAGGGGATCATGTATTTCACTACGGCAGCCATGAAAGTTGAAATAAAACAATTCTATAGGCTCCTGTTGAACAGTACACAGAAAAAGCATTTTCCAGTGGGCATTTGGAGGTGGCATTAAAATTGTAAGGGATTTTGCTTATTTTGGTTCAGTTATCAATTCAGATAGTGGCTGCATCCAAGGAATAAAAAGAAGGCTTAGTTTTGGAAAGGCAGCAGCGGGAGAATCAGAAAGATCACGAAGAGCAAAGATGTGGCGTTAGAGACCAAGGCTAAGATTATCCACATCCTTATAGTCCCAATTACTATGTATGGATGGGAAGGTCAGGCAGTGAAGAAGGCTAATAGGAAAAACATGATTAATTTGAAATATGATGTTGGAGGAAAGCTCTACAGATACCCTGGACTGCCAGAAAGATGAGCAAGTAAGTCCTAGAGCAAATTAAGCCTGAAACATCACCGGAGGCAAAAATGACAAAGCTAAAGCTGCCCTATTTCAGGCACATCATGAGAAGTGGCATTCTTTGGAAAGGATAATAGAGCTGGGAAAACAGAAGGCAGCAGGAAAAGAGGAAGACCAAATATGAGATGGATTGAGTCCCTCAGAGAAGCCACAGGCACAAGTCTACAGGAGCTGAGCAGGGCTGTTGAGGGTGGGACATTGTGGACATCAGTCATTCCTGAAGTTGTCAGGGGTTGGAATTGCTTAATACCACATAACAAATACTTTGGTTGTGAGAGGAAACACAAATATGCAGTACAGTTTTTGATAAAAACTGTTCTTGAAATCAGCATAATATGTACATTTTGTGCCTGCCTCATTGATATGGTCATCAATAATAAATTTCATGTATGCAAGTTCACCCTCCCATATCGAGAAGCTTTCTGAAAAAGTCTGAGTTGTGCTTCTTTCTGTGTTCTCCAGCTTATTTGAGAGAAGGAAAAAAATAATCCATAAGGAATCTGTAAAAAAGAAAAATGAAACAGTGGGGAGAGTAATAAAGCTGTCTGTGCGTGTTAGATAAGTGTGCATCACTTTTGTCATCTAAAGAATGGACTCAGATGAAAATTGCAAAAAAATCAGCACTAGAGTTTGTCAAAGAGGGTAATGGAGTGTAGAGAAGAAAGAGAAAGACAGGAAACTATGTGCTACTACATTAAATAAGATTTTATTTATTCACTCATTTAAATGCATATTGGGACCCTACTATGTACGAGGTATATTTTAGATATTTGTCATATATCAATGGGATAAAACAGATAAAAATTACAATCTATGGAACTTAAATTTTAGCAGGGGACAGAAAATGATAATATTAGTAATAATAAATCATATAACATAGAATATTAAGAGATGAAAAATGGCATGGCAAAAAATAGAGTAAGGCAGGTGGGATTATGGAAGAATTATAAGATTAAGTACCAAGATATTAACGCTGTATTAAATGAGAAAACAGAATTTAATATTTTAACAGAATATTGAAGAGGATATCCAGGCAATAATAGTGCAAGGAAAATTGTTGATACTTGTGATGGTTATTTTTATGTGTCAACTTTGGGCTAAGTGACGCCCAAGTAGCTGACCAAATCTTATTTTTCAGTGTATCTCTGAGGGTATCTCTGGAAGAGATTGACATACAAGTTGGCAGACTGAATAAAGATGATCACCTTCACCAATGAAGCCAGGCATCATCCAATCCTCTGAGGGCTTGAATAGAACAGAAAGGTGGAAGGATTTACTGCCTCTACTTAAGCTGAAACATCCATTTTCTCTTACCCTCAGAAATCTGCACTCCTGGTTCTAAGGCCTTCAGAGTTGCACTGAAGTATATCATTGGCTTCCCTGATTCTCTGGGTTGAAGAGGTGGATCATGGAACTTATTGACCTCCACAACTGTGTGAGTCAATTCATATAATAAATCTCTCTTTTCTATTATCTATCTATCTATCTATCTATCTATTATTTATCTGGGATGAAGCATACTAATAGAGACTCCCTGTTGACTAGACACTAGTATGTCTGATAATAAAGTATGCCGTTTTCCTGTATAATGATATAATATAGGGTCTGTTACAATTTACCAACCCTACATAATAATAATACCTACTTTTGCTGAGTTCATGGTAATATATCAAAAATATTAAAAAACCTCACTTGTTACTATGAAGTCCAGGGAAAGAAATTGGACACAGGAGCAGGAGTGGTTGTTCTTAATCTTTTCCCTTTTTAAGATCATGCTTTCAGAGAAGAAAGAATTTAGAAATCTAATAATTAAAGATTGATAACTCATCATCTGCAACATGATTCTCATGGGCAAGGAATACTGCTGCTTGCGAACACAAGAAAAATGTTTTGAGTGAAATGTCAGGAGGAAAAGAGGAAAAGGCTACTAGGAAGACTGCTAGGTCTGACGTAGAATAAGTGCCATTAGTGGGTTTCATTTATCATTTGGGGGGAAATTAACAAGGATATGAACAGGAAAAGTGATGTACATATGTCTATATATCCTTGCTAAAATATGTCATAAACAAAATATCATATATTTTAAGGATAGCACAAGTATCAAAACTGGGTGGATAATATGTTGCCTGTGCTTGGAATATGGAATTAAAAACAATCAAATCAAAACAATGACATACAGAAGAAATGAACTGTATGTAACAAGATACCAGCTGGAAGTGCAAGCACAGTAGAGAGAAGTTAGCTGAGACTAAAAGGAGAGAGAAGTGACAATGACTGTGGAAATGTATGTATTCTATAAATAATGTACAGAGAGAAAACCCTTTTTAGTGGGGTTCCATGAAGTTGTGCCAAGAGAAAGCCATTCTTAGTCGATTGTAAATTAGCTTACATTCTCAGAAAATAAGAAAGGTGAAAGGATGACCTTTCTAACTTCAACCTCACTGCATATGATAGTCAAGGTTCTTTGGGTATTAAGGAAAAGAGGCCCGTTTAAACCAGTGCGGTAGAAGTTGGATTCAATTTTAAGAATGCACTGAACAATCAGATGTCATAGGAACTAGTAAACTAGAACACCTGACTCAGTCACTAGTCTTTGTGTGTATGTTCCATTCCCTGCTCTTTGCAGATTGACTTTCTTCTGCCCCCATACAGTGATTCCCCATCTCCAGACCAGTATGAATTTCCAGTTGGTCTCCACCCAGCTAATTGACCCAGTTTCTTATTGACTTGACTTTATATTTCCCAAAGATATATCTAACTGGGCTGGTACATCTTTTCTCATCTCATTATTATTATCTAGAATTTTATTTTCATTTCTAGTGGGAGGGAGAGGACAATGAGGAAATGAGGAATGACAAGAAATCTCATTTCCCTCCAGAAGCCATCAGCTGATTAGGCTGGGAGGGCAGGGCTGTCCTTCCCAGGTTACAGCAATGGAAAGGACTATCAACTAGGTTCCATCAGGCTCCCCACCCCAGAAAGCCAGGCTGGGGCAAATGTGGGTGAGTTCAGTGTGCAAATCCTGGGTGATGTGGTCAGACTCTAGCTACTTCATTTATTCCTTTAATTAAGTCCCTCTTGGTGTCTGTGGTCCAGGGGAGAACTTTAGCCTCTCCCCTGGGTTCTGGTATTTTCACAATGGTGTCTTGTCTATGGCTTGTTGGTTTCTTGTGAGAGGTAGTCAGCAGCGACCTTGTCACTATCTTGTGATGTCATTCCAGTATTGCTGTGGTTATTCAGAGGCTGTTGTTTTATTTTGTGATACAAAATGAGTACCTATGTTGATATTTCTGAGACTGAGATTTTTTGCATGAGATAAATTAGATTCATTTTTAAGATTCATGAGACTAAATAAAATATAGCACTGGACTTGGAATAAGATAATCAGTCACAACTCATAAGGTATTTTATCTTTAAAAAATACAGATGTTTTATTGCTGCCACTAAAAAGACATACAAACAGTATCAGACAGTAGTGATGAACCTGGCCATTGTCCAATGTGAGGGAAATAATACTGGACGAAGATTCAATGTGTTGAATAAATAAATGCCTAGAAAAAGAAAGCTGTCTTGCGATAACTCTTTAATAAGACCATAACTAGAACTGAGGACTATGATGGACTGAACTTTGCAGTTGAGTTTCAACCAACAAATGAAACAAAGCAAAAATAAAAATATAAGAACTGCTTATCCCAAGGATGCTTATAGTACCTATATCATCTCTGCTCACATTTCTTGTTTCTGTATTAGATGGTAACCTCTTGACATCAGCAAATGTGTTCCTAGATAGCCCTTTATCTAGAGGTAGGCAGGTGACTCAATTTTTGGAATCAGTCCTTTGGGGTAGGATAGGTTTCAGGGGACGTTATTTCTGTTGTGCATAGACTTTCAGTAATTACAGGAAGAAGCACTTGTTCTGGGTTACATCTTGCTTGCTTCATCATCTTGAATGAAATTGTGTGAGACTGTGGTGCTAGAAGGGACTTCAAACATTTTGGAACATTGAAAAGAAGACAGAAAATTGTAACGATGATAATTCTAAATCCTTGGCACTGGCTTCACAAATGACTATAAGAACTAAATGTCTCACACACTTATTAGATGAGAAAAAAATAAATCAACTCTACTTCAGGCTGCTGTTGCTTGGCTATTGTCTCACTTGAAGCTGAAGACTTTTAGCCATTGTGGAAGGTCTCTGTGCATAAAAGGAAACGCTGCTGACTGGTAATTAATACCACCATAATCACCAACACTAATAGTGAATATTTTGAAATTCTTATCCTCCGTATCTTTCACTGTTGCGGTGTTTGTGTTTCCTAAACTGACATGTCATTAGGTGGAGATGATAAAGAGGGAAGGGATGCTTTGACTCAACCTAATGATTTGTCCCTAACACCAGTCAAATTAAAAACTAACACTTCTTTGTTTTCATTTTAACCTCATTCCTATTTGTGCATCTCCCCCTGAAACCCAATAATGTGCTATGTTTGCATTAGGGAAAGGAGAAGAGAAGCTCTGATAACCTTCATTAGGAGTGGAGTAGATTGACTTATTACCCTGGACTCTTGGAAACATTTGCCCATAAACAGTATTTGGGTAATTCCTCAGGAATGAGCGGGACATTTCAGAGGAAAAAATTAACCTTAATTTTAGCAAATGAGAATGACTTGTTAGAGTCTAAGAGTAATTTGCTAAGTAGTAACCTGGAAATATCAAAGAAGTAATTTTCCTCATAAATTGCCTGAATTCCTGTCAAAGAGGTACTCAGACAGACTCTCTAAAGTAAAAGCAATAGCTTAGCATTTTATGGGATCATCTTTCATGATCTTTTTAAAGTATGAACACCTTAGAAATAATCATACACATATTTATTTAAAATATTGTGTAAAATTTCAGGGTGTGCACAGGTTTACTGCATTATATTATAGACTCTATAACATATATTTACCTTCCCTCCAGTACTAGTCATACTGACTATACACTGATTATAATTCCACCTGAACTTCAAGACCCCCTACCTTTGCCGTGATCTTTCAACAATTACAAGTGCCAGGGTTATTATTCTAATGAACTGAGATAATTTGGCAAACGCTGTATTGGTTGTTCCATATGTCAAATACGGTACAATAGACTCCCTGCAGTTTTAAAGCTATGGTTATGGTTTCAGATTGGCAATAAGACTCATGAGATATAAACAAATAACTTTAATCTAATACTATAGTTAATTAGCCTTTTTAGAAGAATAAAAAGCAGAACATACATCAAGTACAGCATCTTCGTCTCATTAGAAAGCCTGACAGGTACCAATTTCTTTTGCTACATCATGGATATAGGACTTACGTGTCTGCCATGGTTGAGAGCCAATCACCTTGACCTACTGAAGCCACAGCCTCTTTGCCCAACAGTTTTATATACCATTTTAGTCAAAGGCTCACATGCCAAGTCACATCTCTTACAGTCTATATAGTGCCATACAACAAACAAAGCATAAACAACTCTCTCCGTTTCTCTTAACTACTGTTTTTTTTTTAAAAAATTTCAAGCAGAACTTCCATCAGCACAGGCCTAATTTTAACCTTTTACTTGCTCTGCTCTTTGACCTCTAAAAGACTTAATGTTAAATTGTGCAGTGATATGGGTCAGTACCACAGTGCCAGGCCTCATTTCACAGTTTACAATACAGTATGGATTATGAAAGAACAGCAATTATGATTAAACATGGAATGTAATCTGTAATATAAGAGATGTCTAAAACAAAGTCATCAATTTGGTTCTGCTGAGGTTGAGATGACATCATTTAACCCTCATGGAGCTTTGAAGTGGGGTTCAGAAAACATGCTAAATTTGTCTGATTTTTATACCAAAATAAGCATATTTTGAGAAGTTACAAATTTATTATAGAAAGGTGATCTTTCATTTATCTACTGATCTGCTGGAGGTGCTTGGGCTGATTCTAAACCTTGGCTATTGTAAATAACACTGTAATGAACATAGGGGTACATATATTCTTTTGAATTAGTGTTTTGGGATTCTTCAGATATAATCCCAGAAGTGAAATTGCTGGGTCAAAAGGCAGTTCCATTTTTAATTTTTTGAGGAAACTCCATACTGTTTTCTACAGTGGCTGCACCAGACTGCATTTCCACCAATAGTGCATGAGGGTTCCCTTTTCTCTGCAACCTTGCCAACACTGGTTTGTTGGTTTATTGATGTCAGCCACTCAGAGGGGTATGAGGTGATATCTCATTGTGGTTTTAATTTGCATTTCTCTGATGATTAGTGACATTGAACATACTTACACATATCTGTATGTACTCTTTGGAGAAGCATCTATTCAGATCCTTTGCCCATTTTAAAAAATTGGATTGTTTATTTTTGGAGTTGAGTTATGTAAGTTCTTTATAAATTTTGGATATTAACCCCGTATCACATGAATCATTGTCAAATATGTTCTCTTATTCAGTGGGTTGTCTTTTCATTTTGTTGATGGTGTCTTTTGCTATACAAAAGCCATTCAGTTTGATGTAGTCACGTTTGTTTATTTTTTCTTTTGTTTCCCTTGCTGAGGAGATATATTAGAGAAAATATTGCTATGAGAAATGTCTGGGATTTTACTGCCTATGTTTTCTTCTAGGATTTTTATGGTTTTGAGTCTTACATTTAAGTCTTTACTCCATTATAAGTTTATTCTTATGCATGGTATAAGGAGGTGGTCTAGTTTCATTTTATTTTGCATGTATCTGTTCAATTTTCCCAACACCATCTACTGAGTAGACTGTCTTTACCCCATTATATGTTCTTGCCTCTTTTGTCAAATACTAATTGACCATAAAGGTGTGGGTTAATTTCTGGGCTCTCTATTCTTCTCTGTTGATCTGTGTGTCTGTTTTTATGCCAGTACCATGCCATTTTGATTACTATGGCCTTGTAGTACAGTTTGGTATCAAGTAATATGATTCCTCCAACTTTGTTCTTCATTTTCAAGATTGCTGAGGGTATTTGGGGTCTTTTGGTTGCATATAAATTTTTGGAATATTTGTTCCAGTTTTCTGAAATATGCTGTTGCTATCTTGATAAGAACTGCATTGAATCTATAAATTGCTTTGGGTAGTATGGACATTTTAATGATGCTAAATCTTCCTATCCATGAACATCATATATGCTTCCACTTATTTGTATATTCTTAAATTTCTTTCTTCAGTGTGGTACAATTTTCTGAGTGCAGGTCTTTTATATCCTTGGTTAAATTTATTCCTATGTATTTTTTGATGTAATTGTAAATGAGATTATTTTCTTAGTTTCTCCCTCTGATAGTTTATTATTGATATATAAATATGCAACCTATTTCTGGATATTTATTTTGTACCCTGCTATTTACTGAATTCATTGATCAGTTCTAGTAGTTTTTTTGTGGAACCTTTAAAGTTCTATATATACAGTATCATGTCATCTACAAATAGTGATAGTCTTATTTTTCCTTTCCAATTTAGATGCCTTTTATTTCTTCTTCTTTTCTGATTGCTGTGGCTAGGAGTTCCAGTACCATGTTGAGTTAAAGTGGTGAAAGCAGATATCCCTGTCTTGTTCCCAATCTTAAGGGAAGCCCTTTTAGTTTTTTCCCACTGAGTATGTATGATGTTGGCTGTGGGTTTGTCATATATGGCCTTTATTATGTTGAGGTATGTTCTCTCTACTCCCACTTTGCTGAGGGTTTTTTAAAATCATAACGGGTGTTGGATTTTATCAAATGCTTTTTTAGCATCTATTGATATGTCCATGTGCTTTTTACCCTTCATTTTGTTTCTGTGGTGAATCACATTTATTGATTTGAGGTATTGTACCAACCTTGCATCCCCAGAATAAACCCCACTTGATTATGGTGTATGATCTTTTTAAATATATTGCTGAATTTGGTTTGCTAACATTTTGATGAAGATTTCAGCATCTATATTCACCAGGGATATTGGCCTATAATTTTCTTTGTTTGTAATGCCTTTACCCAGTTTGGAATTAGGATAATACTTTTTGGTGCACACAGTAAATAGACTATTCTAAAACCCAATGCAGGCTTCCCTTTACCTGAGATCAAGTGCATCCCTAGCTGATATAGGAGCAGTTTTGGTAATGTCTGCTTTTTGTTAAATTTGTTTGTTATTTATTTATTTTTTTTGTAATACCTGCTTTTGAATTAGCTTTTAGTGTGGGTTAGATTTCATAAAAGTCTTTACATGTGCTTAAAAATATGTTTGGTGACTTGACTTGGTTTGGCCTACTGTGTGAGGCCACAGATCCACATTTCATGTTGTTCTCCTTCAACAGCTAGAGAAAGCTTTGTGCTATTCCGTACTATGTGTTGTCTTATAATGGGGCAGGCAAATACCGCACAAAAGTCACTTGTGTCTTCACTACGTACTACAAATCCTTCCCCATCACTAAGAAGCATTGGTATTTGTGGAAATAAGGTCCAGTTTTTATATATATTATATGTACTGTGCATGTGATAATTCCAAATGTGTAACTATACAATGGTGAAACTATGGATAATTTCCAACTCTGCAGAATCAGGGTCCCATATTACTGTAACCTAAGTTCATAAATGGCAAGAAACTTACGTTCACAGTGCTAGCTGCTTCTGGCTTATGATTGATGATCACATGATTGTTAAGCAGTCTTTGCCATCATTGTTCTCTGTCACCTAAGTCTGATTGTGTCATGTTGCATTTTGTGGAGGCCTATGTGTATTTTATAAAAAGACTACCTCCCCAGATGTGTAGTGCTCTCAAAACCTAAGTCTTTCTTTAGCTTTACTACTCTTTTAAAAATCTTATTTATGGTATGTACTGAATTTTTATAACATTTTATTAGATAAATTTATTTCCTAATCAAAATTAAAAAATTAATTGAAAGCATTGAACATACAGGATATCGTGCCTAGAATGACATTAAAGGCCCTCCATTAACTTAGCTTGCTTCTCTTTCCAGTATTAACTCATCACACTGTCCCCATTATACTTGCCTGTTCTAGCACTGGACTTGTAATCTTCTGAACTTTATGGCTTAGACACCTAAATAGCCCAAACTTTAAGTTAAGGCAATAGATTATTTCTGTCTCTTTCTTAGTCCATTACCTGTAACCTTTGAAGTCAATATGTATTAGACATTGATTTTGCCTAAATATACTTGCTTTCTCCCCATATATTTTTCATGCTATCCTCCCACAAAACTTAGAATTCATTCTTTACTTATTTTGCAAACTTTGACTGAACCTAAATTATGCTCGATATTGGCGATAGAAGTGAATGTCTTTAATGTGTTTACCATCCAATAAGGGAACAAGATAGAAAATCTATTAAATCAGAAATTCTGATTGGTGAGATCCAGCAATTTATATGAAAAATAAGAAAACCTTCCAGGTGATGCCAATATATGCAAGGTTTAAAAGCTTATAGTCAATTGAAATCTCCAAGTAATTTTATGAAGCTCTTGAAAATACGTAGAACTCCCGACATAACTGACATATTTTACTTCTTTGTTACTCACACCATACCCACCACCACATTTTGACTGTGAAAGAGGCTTAGCCTTTGTACTCTACATCCACATTTTCAGGTTAGGAAGTTGATGGACAGAGAGGTACAGTGTTATGGCCAAGACGGCCACATAAATACTACTATACAGCTCTTTCAACTCCTAGTTGAACCTGCTTGGCTTTCCAGGCTAGCCAAACTCGGTACTAATACTACTACCTTGTATGAAAGAGAAAGACTCTCCTTTTGTAAAATGTTTTCATTACATATATATATCCCGGTGGAAACCATAAATGCCTCAAATTATACTAATAATTTTTTATATTTTCTTTCACACTTAACATCTTATTTTTCATTTACTTTCAAGGGCAATGTCTAAAGATGCAGCCATCATATTGTCATTGTATTTTATTTTGAAAACCACATTCTAGCATTATTAATTTTTCCTGCCACACCAGCTACTAAAAGATATATTTCAAAATAGGATTGTCAGATGGAACTGTTCCCTGGGACAGCTATCAGAATCCTTTTCTGGGTTAGGGATCGAGAGCAAACCATAAGGTGCCATTAAGAATATTCTGATGATGGATGTTTATGGCATTAATTGTGGTGATAGTTTCATTGGTGTATATTATCTCCAGACTCATAAAGTTGTCTATAGTAAATATGCTCTTTTTATAGGAAAGCAAATATGGTCAGAGGAAAAAGTGACTCTTTTGAAAGCGCCCTGCTGGCGAATTTGAGCAGGGATCAGAGCCCAGATTTTTGGCTTCCAAATGTAAGGATTCCATGTACATTGCATATAGAATTCCTGGGGCAATCAGAGTGCATTTTCATAGTGAATGTAATAGTGATTGTATTCTTTGGAGGGATCTGCTGATTTTATTTCATGACAATGTATGTGGGTGATAAAACTTTGATTCATAAGAGATGAAATTCATTTTAAACTGCTAAAGTTACAGAAAACTACTCTGTGAGTTGGCAAACTAATATTATGCATTGGTAGATTTATTATCATTTCCCTAGGAGTAGCACTGGCATCATATTTGTAATAGTTTCAAATGCATTAATTTTATGGTCATATTAAATTATTACTTAAGATACAAGGATATGGAATCATATTTCATTGATTTTCACATTTCCATACAGATAGGGTATAATTGCATTAGTTCTTTATGGTTTTCTTTTGCAGATGTTATATTAATTTACTTAGGAACATCATGCATTTCTAATGACTAGTCCTTCTGCAACAAAACTATTGTATTGAAGCTACAGTTGCATTTGAGTTAAAGATAATATTTGCAACTCAAAATAACAAAGAAAAGAGTAAAAAGAGACAGACCTGGCTTGGAAAAAATATTATTTATACTTCATTGTCTTGTGGTAGTATTATATCATTATATAATATATATTATAATTATAATGATATATAAACTACTTTATATAACATGTAATTATAGAATCTATAAAATACAGGGTGGGGCAAAGTAGATTTATAGTTGTGAGTATACAAAACACAGACTTTATTTTTATATTATTACTGATTAATGATTGTATAATTTCCATAGGCACAACTGTCAACCTACTTTCGCCTCATCCTGTACATATTACAGGTCAGGCAGTTTTGCATGAAGAAAACCAGCACACAGGTGTAGCCACCAGTGTGATAAGTCACAGGCAAGTGTACACATTGATTGTAAAGGAAATAGAAGAGAGCTGAGGGTGACTCAAGGCTGTGGCTCAGGGGCCTGCTATTCAGAAGGGGAGGGGGTTAGGAGGACTCTCAGGGAAGAGGGGAACCTGAGCGGGGCTTAGACCTGTAGGTACGTTGCTTAGCCACCTGGCAGGAGTCTGCAGGTCAGAGAACTCTGAAAGGCGGCAGCAGCTTAGGATATTATAACTGCAAGTTCCTGTTTTATCAATATTTACCAATGAGTAACTGCTGTGGGGTGAGGTTTCATGGGGTATTCAAAGCAGGCCAACTCTAAATGGCTTGACATTTGCTTGTTTGGGCTACGTTTAAAATAATTAGATGTGCACAAATTTGAGTCTGGTGCTGGCAGGCTTTTGAGCTAAAGGGTCTCAGTCTGCAAGGAAGAAATAAACAACCTAAGAGCCAATGCACAGAGGCTGTTTTTCTGCTCATTTGCATAACAACGATGCAATGGAAAGAACAGCAGGTTAGAATATATGCGACCTTGACTGCACTTGAGTTTTTAGAAACTTTGGTTAAGTATGTCACTTAATGTCTCTGAACATGCTCTTTCTATTCTCTAAAGTGAAGAAATTAGACAAGGGGTGCACAAACTATGGCTTGCAGGCCAGGTTGGGCCCACCACCTTGTTTTGTAAATATTTTCATGGGGCACATCTACATTCGTTCATTCATTTATGTATTTCCTATGGCTTGTTTTTCTTCTGCAGAGTTGAGTAGTTGTGAAGGACACTATATGGCCTACGGAACTATGATATTTACTACTTGGTCTTTTACAGAAATGCTTGCTGACCCCTGGACTAGACTACTATAGGCTTTCTTCAGCTTAAACTGTTTTTTTAAAAAATTTTATTGTTCAAGTACAGTTGTCTGCATTTTCCCTCTACTACTCCCCCCACCCCAGCCATCCCCACCTCCCTCCCCTGATCCTACCACCCTACCCCCAGTTTTGTCCATGTGTCCTTTATAGTTTTTCCTTAAAACCCTTCTCCCTTTCTCCCCATTTTCCCCTCCCAGGTCCCCTCTGGTTACTGTCAGTTTGTTCTTAATTTTAATCTCTCTGGTTATATATTTTGCTAGTACACTGTTGATGGGAATGCAGACTGGTGGAGCCACTGCATGGAAAACAGTATGGAATTTCCTCAGAAAATTAAAAATGGAACTGCCTTTTGACCCACTTTTGGCAATTCCACTGCTGGGTTTATATCCTAAGAACTCTGAAACACCAACCCAAAAGAACCTATGCACCCCAATGTTCATAGCAGCATAATTTATGATAGCCAAGTGCTGGAAGCAACCTAAGGGTCCATCAGTAAATGAATGGATCAAAAAACTATGGTACATTTATATCATGGAATACTACACAGCAGAAAGAAAGAAGGAGCTCCTACCCTTTTGACAGCAGGGATGGAACTGGGGAGCATTATGCTAAGTGAAATAAGCCAGTTAGCGAAAGACTAATACTATATGATCTCACCTTTAAGTAGAAACTAATCAAGCAAAACAAACAAACAATCTGTTTTTGATTGTAAAAAAATTCAAAGCCCCTCTCTTGTCATCTTGGTCAGAGTTTCTGCTTCTTCTTTACTTACCTTTTGAACCATCACTAAATATTTAAACCATGGAGCTTATTTGTAAGTTTCATACCAATGTCACAAACATCATTTCTCATTCTCTTGAAATAATGTTGTCAGTCTCCCTGAGTAAATTAGCAGCTATTTAATTTTCATGTCTAACCTAAAATCAACATGGAAAGAGAAGGCAAAGAGAATGCAGGAAAATGAAAAATATTTTGCTGAAATAACATGAACATTTTATATTGAAAAAAATGTAATTACCTAATTGGACTTTAGCCAGTGGCATACTCCCCGCTCTGCCTCAGTGTGAGTGACTCTGGTCATTTCATCTCCACAGGAGTTCAAGATCAAAAACCAATTCATGTTAGTTACTTAGATGTTTATTTGGAAAACACTGCCCTTAATTATTAATTCAATATTTCAACCACCAATCGCTAGTTATTATTATGTGAAGCTTTAAATGATCAGAAATCACACTAAAACTCTGAGAAATCATTCTTTCCTAAATAAAATCAAAATTGTTTTGCTATATGATAAATAAAATTTTATGCAGATCTTTATTATGGGACCAGCTCAAGAATAGTAAAACATATTATAAAACTGTGCATCATATATATTTAAAAATAATTTAGAGCATGATGAGAATACTCATCTGAAAAAAGAACATATGTTTTCAGAATATTTTTGTCACATGTATTCAAAATAATTCCTTTGTGAAAACCGTTTTCAATGTGATGGAAATTACAATATATTTATATTCAATTCTACTAATGCATGTTATGGTGAAGGCCCAGTGGATGCAGTATAAAGATAATGGCCAAGGCATTTCATTGATTTACAAATGGAAAATGCGGGATGAAATTGAAAAAAATTTACATATACTCTCTCTTTACATGAAAAGTGCAGTATACAATTTGACCAAGTTTTCTAATTTCAATACACACTATCTTTGCTACCTATGAAAATTTATAACAAACCACATTGAGATCTGGCTGATAGATGCTGCATAATTACATTCCAAGTACTGTTATTGATACTTTTACAACTCTTTCCTTATTTAATGCTGACTACAGCACTGTGCACTGTTTCTTGTTGTTGTCTGACTTTGTTTGAGGCTGGGGTAAAGTGTACACTAAAGCACAGAACAAAAAAGCAAAAGAGACAGATTTCAAAACCCAGGTCTCCTGGAATTAGATATCCAAATAGAATAAGGACAACAGTATTTTCTATCCCATCAAGCGAAGCCCCTGCTGATACCACTCTGGTTTGCCGAAATCCACATCAATAATAAGTTGGGTGGAATCTTGGTTTAAGAAATAACAGTTAGAACAATATCCTGTACAGCAATTTTGAAAACCTTTCATTGTCATTTGTCAACTTGACACATATGAAACATCAACAAAAATGAATAATAGACTGGGGGCAGGTAGAGAAAAGATAAAATCACATAGCATGTCTGGTGTCCTAGTGTAATTCCTGAAGTATTTGGGAACTACCCCAGCGGAGTGCCTGCTTGGACCCCGTTGGGTGAATGGCAATACCTTATAAATGACGTGCAGGGTGTGGCCTGCCGTACCGAAGCACCCAGTGGTTCGCAGGAGGTGATGGGCCTTTATGGCGGTCACCAGGTCAGAGAGATCACGCTTCCTCACGAGCAGTAGAGCAGCTGCCCTCATGCTGCAGCTTCTGTTAACTCTGTGGAAGTCAGCCCAGACTGTCTCCAAAACAGCGTGACTTTGACGAGATTTTTAGTTCCTGCTGCTGAATAGAGCACATTCAATACCTTGTCAGCTTGCAGCAACGGTTAAACGAACCCTGAGCCCAGCTTCTTTTATGTAAAGCTGTTGGCAGGTAGTGAAGCGCTGTGCAGCACACCTGGATCTGTGCTGCAAATGGCCCGCGTTCGCAGGCGCACCGCAGATTCCAGAGCGCGTGTGCTATAAAGCAAGCGCCTATCAAGTGAATGACTTCTTCCCACAGATTCCATTACAGAAGCACAGTCAGGGTTTCTAATCTCTAACTTAAAGTCTCAGTTGAATACCTTTTACTAAGAAGGAGTTAAAAAGTTATAACCTGTTAAATAGTGTGCCTGCTATTTCTGTGGCAAAAAATGTATATATTATTTTGAAAAAAATTTGGTACCTATTTTCTGCTGACATCGACTCCCCTTCCTAAAGCATTATTTTTTCTTCCATAGTATTGTTTTCTTCCTTGAGTAGAAATCCTCTCTCAACCACTTCCTGCTTACTATGTTGTATAATGAGTTTTTGATGAGGGCTTTACAAGCTTTATGTCTAAAGTCTGTTTTGATGCCCTAGTGTTATTTTTTTTTTTTTTGGATTTTTTATTTATTTATCTTTAGAAGGGAAGGATAGGACAGAGGGAGAGGGAGAGAGACATCAACGTATGGTTGCTTCTTGTGTGTCCCCTGCTGGGAACTGGCCTGCAACCCAGGCATGTGCCCTGAATGGGAATCGAACCGCGATCCTTTGGTTCGCAGGCCCGTGCTCAATCCACTGAGCTACACCAGCCAGGGCCCCAGTATTATTTTTATACTTGTTGCTGCTAAGCATCTTTTGAATATTTTCTCTGTTAGAGGGATTGGGTGCATTAGGGGTCCAGACTGCCCAAGCTAGAAGCCCAAGTTTCTTTGCATAAACTTCCTTCAGTTAGATCAATGACCAGGGCTCTGTGAATCAGACAATCAAACACGAGAGTCAGATTCAGGAGCGAGTGATGTGAGGCAGAGGGTGCTGGGCAGAATTTACTGGGAAGAGATACACAGGCGTGATGAAGAGACCTCTGCTGCCAGATTATATCATGGCCAGAGCTGGTAGTGAGACAGTGCTGGGGCTTGACTCTGGGGCAGCTTCAACGAGGCTTCCCTGCGAGTGGCCTGCATTCGAGGGGTTGGAATCTTAACTATATTCCTCTGGTTCTGTCTTTGGCCTTTGCAGAGACTCAGTGAGCTGCCACTATCAGTTACTATGTGCCTTTTTTTAGGTGGGGGAGGGGCATGGTGTAGCTAGACTTGGGTGCTTTCACAAAACTATCAAGCAAATACCCAAGCTTGCAAGCATTACTTTTCTATCTTTATTTTGATATTTCATGTAACTCTTAGAAGAGAGAAGTATAACAGATGTGTTCCCTTAGATACCCAAAATTAACTTCATTCTCTATTCTCTTTTCCTTTACTTTCCATGTATCAGAACATCTATTTTACTGTCCAAAGATTTTAAGTTACCTGAAGTAACTGAACACATGATTTGTGTGGAAACAGTTTTGTATCTTTCACATCTATCTTAATCCCTTATATATAGTGGCCACTCAATAAATGTTGAATGTATAGCTAAATGTTTCTACCTAAACCTTGTGATATAAAGCAAATTCTATATATCAAGCTCTTGAAGGTAAATAGCATCATGTTTATTATGAGTAGAAAATGTAACCTTAGAACATAATGGATTAAAGGTAACTTGAGGGAAGGAGTAGAAATAGTGGACGAAAAGAAGAAATGAGGATGGCGGGAAAATTTTATTTACAACCTACAAATTTTTCTTTAGTTCTGAACAAAGGGAAAATGCTTTTTAAAGTAAACAATTAAAAAACAAACATTGGTACTTTAATTCTATGAAAGCAAATATGCAGTCATAAAATTTAATAAAAATTGTCTGGAATGTTGTTGTGTTACTGTTTTTACCATAAAGAGTGAAAAATGCAGCACAAAGATGAAGTAATAAGTCAAGCTGCCAATGTGATGGTGCACTATTCCAGCAATTTCCCATTTGGACTGGCCTCCTTCTACTGGGTGGCAGAGGGCTCATGAAGTTAGTCTTGAGGCAATAGGCGTTAGTGACTCCAACTCACTCAACTTCAAAGGCGGGGAAGGGAGGTTTGATTAAACAAAAAAAGAATGAGATATGTCATTTTCAGGAATTAAAATTACAATGTCTTGGGCTTATTTGGGACAGTATTCTGATTTGGTTACCCCTTTCTTTATTAGATTTTTGCAGGGAAGCCAACTTCACTTCCTGTCAAGTGTCACAAATTCAATTTTCAAAGTCTGCATGTCCCCACACAGTTCTTTCTACCCTAAGAAAAAATTAATAAGAATCCTTCAAATATGAGAAAATTGGGTCAGAAAGTCACTCTGTTAAGCCTGCATCACTCTCCCACACAGGTGAAAGATCAGTAGGGAATTACAAGGTGCCAGCGTCACTGTATTGAAGGTATAGGATCAAATAATTCTAGACATCAAAGCGATTGTATGAGTCATCTTTCCCAATTTTCTATTTCCCTAGGGATCTTTTCAGCAGTATCTCTGGAAGATGGTCACCTACTTTCTGCTTAAATAAACTGTGGTACTGGGGACTCTGTTTTCGGTCAAGTGCCCATTTATTTCCTCAAAATAATCATCAGTTATTTTGTATGGTAGGCACAATGCTAGGAAGAGATAAGCTAGATAGTATAGATTGGATGTTGTTAGGACATGTCTTTAAAATGTTTCTCCCATTTTGAGTGGAAATTTTCAAAGAAGATATTAAAATAATCAAGAATGGTTGAATTAATTAAAGATCACATTTAAAAAAGCCCTTGATTTAAACATTTTTCTTGATATAATGATCATTCTAGACTAGATGGCTTAAGTGAAAAATTTAATTAGGTTGCTTTAGAAAAAGGATCACTGATCTTCAAAAATAGTTAATCTTCAAAAATAGTTAATCTTCAAAATTAAAAATAAGACAGTTTTCTCATTTAACAGTTGGCTGCACAGGCAATACAAGGGTATTTTGCCTCCTTGAATTAATATTGTGTGTCTTCAAAGCTCAGCATAAATTATTTTCTTCTTGACTTATATTTTAATCTCAATAATATTTTAACATTCCATTGTGATTGATCTTTAGTAAACACTTATTTCCAAATTATCATATTGCTGGACACAATCTTAGAGGTTTAGTAAGAAGAAAATAGCAGGAAAAAAAAAGCACAAATTTTGTCATAGAAAATAGTAAGTCTAGCTACTAGAGTTTTGCACTATGCTAATTTTTGGAAGACTAGCTTTGGTTTAAAGTCTTGTCCCAAGGTCTGCAGTTGCAAAAAAATCACCTCTGTTAAGCAGCGCCCACACTGATCAGGCTCTCAGTTTTAAAGGAGCGGGGTGCACGAAGCAGCGTGTAAATGCATAGTAATGGCAGACGTTAATGTCACCTGATCATATTTCACTCTCTAAGAAAAAAAATCTGTTTATTAGAAATTATGGTAATCAAATAAAATAATGAAAAATAATAATTTTTTTACTATTTGTAATGGCTTTTGAACTTTTTGTAATATAATTCTTTCAAAGATCTAAAGAAGTTCTCAAAATTTTTCACTAATAGAAGCATTTTTACCTACTGTAATCATAAACAAAAAATATATGCAGACTGTGTAATCTTCTAGAAATCTGTCTCAGACGGATGTTGATCTATACTATTAACAATATACTAGAAATATGTCTTACCTCTGTATATTGGGGCTATACCATATGTTTAATTGATCACTACATATAAAATCATACCTCTGAATTGTGAGAATACCCCCCTTCCATTGCACTGAGATAGACAATATTTATAAACTGGGAAAAATCTTTTGGAATGAAGAAAAGTTGTGAGAGCTTTACAACTTTATTTTTAATTATTTATTATATATACAAAAGGATGTATGTTATACATATTAGGTTTAATTCATCAGTACATATTTACTGAGCAATTGTTTATACCTAATAGAAATTTCAAACCAGATATGTTACAATTAAATCCTTGGTCTTCTTCCAGAAGCTTGCTCCACTATATCTCATTCCTGGTAACTCTGTCCTTTTAGTAGGTCAGGCTAAAACCTTAGAGTTATCTTTGATTTGTCTTCCCATGGTCTCTAATTTAAAAAAAACTGTCCAGAATACTACCACCTCCACTGCTGTCAATGGCATTATCATCTTAAAATGTATTACTTCTCTTATTCTCATTCCCCCTGCGGGCTAATCTCAACCTGGCCTCCGGTATTATCTTTTAAATACAAATCGGATCACGTCATCTCTTGGTTCAAAACTGCCTAAAGGCTCACCATCTTACAGAGAGAGTCAAACTTCTTCACAGTGACCTGCCGAGCTCTTCTCTGCCATCTTGCTACTACTTTTCCGACCTCTTCTTTAGTTCTAGTCTCCTCTGGCCCCTTCTTAGTTAATTAGACACTTAGAACATCAGGAATTTCATGTGCTCTTCCTGATTCTGGGAATGCTCTTTCTCCATATGTCTGTATCATCCCTACACATCTTTCCAGTCTTACTCAGTTGCAGCCTTCACGGAGAAGTTTACACTGACTACTACTTCAAGATTTGCAAACCAGACCCTAGTACTTCTGATCACCTTTCTCTGCTGTACTTATGACTATTAAACTTCTAACACATTGTAGAGTTTACCTTTCTCCTCTCACAAGAAAACTCGGAAGGGAAGGGGTTTGTTTATTCTTTAGTTTGAGTACCTTGAAGAGTAGCTTCTACACAATGAAAAAAAATTTAATTATATTATTGATTATGCTATTGCAGTTGTCCTGATTTTTCCCCTTTGTCTTCCTCCACCCAGCACCCCCACTCCCTCAGGCAATCCCCCCACCATTGTTCCTGTCCGTGGGTCATGTGTATAAGTTCCTTGGCTACCCCATGTCCTATACTGTACTTTACATCCCCATGGAAATTCTGTAATCACCTATTTGTACTTCTTACTTCCCCCAGCTTTTTTTTTTTTGTTGTTGACTGAATGAACGTTCTCTATTTTAAGTGCCCGGGGAGATAATAATGAACAGGACACACACACCTGCTTTGTGGAGCTTATAGGCTATAACACCAGACAAAGCATTTAGAGAATAAAGAGATATTTAAAATGCATGAAGTCCAACTTCAATATATTACATGTGAGGAAAGAAGGCCCAGTGATGTTATGTGGCTCTTTAATGGTCACAGAGGAACCGAAGCCTAATAATGTGACTCATAATATAGCACCTTTCACCACACACTGTGATTAACTATTTTAACTTACCATAGTTTGTGCTCAAGGTACAAGTGCTACAAAAAGTTTAATATAAGACATAAAGGGGAAACATTAATGTACAATGTTACAGGTAGTGTTATTAATGCCAATGGAGTGGTATGGACAAATAATCCTCAGTAGCTCAGAATTGTAAGACATCTCTGTGCCCTAAAATTATTATGACATTTTTCAGAAAGCTGAAAGATGAGTAAAATAATCATGATGGCAGTAGCATCAGTGTAATTTGGGAGAGAACAATGTAAGACAATAAGCTTCCCCAGGTTAATTTAAATCTCTCAGCCTCAGTGAATTTAAATCCTTCTAGAGAGTAGGCAGTGACAATGTGATCACAGAGCAACTCAAGATATCAGAGAGAAACCAGGTGAGAAAATGTCCTTTCAGTTTTCAAAATGATAATAATAGTGGATGACAGAAATGAAGAAATGTGCTGAATGAACTAGCCGAACAAATATTTTGTTAGTAAATAGTGGCAAAATTGCCATTACCAGGGGTTGTCACAGGCTCATGGACTTGCTAGAACGGTTTGATATTTTATCTTGAAGTTTGCACAGGCATGCCCGCATTGGTTGTGCCTGTGTAACCCCTGCTTGCACGTTTCTGTGTCAGAGCTCTCCTTGATACCTTGCAGGCAATAGGAAGTTAAATAATTATCACATTTACTGCTTCATAGCTGGTTGAAAATTTATGCACCAATTGTTTATTAATGAATAGATTTCAACCTAGAATGAAATCTTTGTTGCATAAGTTTTCTGCCATGCCTGTATTTTAAACATCTGTATCAATGACTTGAATGGAGATTGAAATTAAACAGTTATGAATTTTTGAGCTATCTAATATGCAAGGTAATAGAACCAAGATTCCAAAAATATTCATCAGTGGTGATAATCATAATTTTAATTACTACATTTTGGAGTAGATACTATGTTCTGACTAGGCACATTTATACGCTGCATCTCACTGGATTGTTGTAACTACCCAAATAGTCATTGTTATCCTTGATTTAAAAATAAAGCACATAAAAATTAAGTGGCCTATGTAGTGGCAGAATTTATCTCATGTCTGTCTTACTCAAAAGCTGATGATATACTATACTAGGTAGTACATCAAATTTATGAATAGAAAAGTAAAAAAAGACAAATACAAATACCTATATTTAGATACAGGTATTTAGAGTCATTTTCCTACGTAAAGAAAGTGGCAACTTGAATTCAGTATACTTCTAAAAAATAAAAATACTTCTAAAAGAACAATGTGGTATATAAGCGTAAAGAATTCCATTCAGCTGCTAATAAAGATAAGACAATCATAAATATTAGGCTGAATGAAAACTATCAAACCACAGGGGTAGTAACTTGTGACCTGCTCCTCTCTGACCAGGTGACACCAAGACTGCTGTGCCCTGTTGGTACGTGGCCCCTAAGTAATTGTATGGACAAACTAGGGAGACTCTTGGGGAGTGTGAATAATTAGGACAATAAGACCTTGAGCATTTTATTTGCTTATCTATGTATTGTTATTCCAAAAATGACTTGTTACAGAAAATTTCCCAAATTTCTGTTTGTAATATACATATAACAATAGCCCCTACTCTTACAAATTAATATCTCCAAAACCCAATAGCTAGGGTACTACATAAGATTTGAACTCATGTAAGCTTACTGGATGGATAAGATCTTTTAATGACTCTTAAAAGCAATATGAAATACTTTAAAAATATATATAAAACAAATATAACACTACAAACAACATATCATAGGGCTATCACACTAAGAAAATTGAACTCCCCCCATATTTTAATATAGAGAAGCATAATTAGAGTTTCTAACTATGTGAAAATACTACAGGATATGTTTATAAGCATATGCACTTTTGTGAACCAGGGATTTACATTTTCTGTAAGTCCTACTACTATTAAGGAGGCCATAAAACAATTTATAGCCAGCAAGTCAGAGCGGGAGGATAACACAAAGCACTGAAGCAGCTGCAGCGTGGCACGCAGGGGCGGTCTGACCAGCTTACCTGAGAAGCTACGCTGTCCGTCATCGCACCATGTTAGACTTACAGACGGTTCGTTCAGCCTGTGATGTGTTGGGTATATAAACTTCAATTTGGGCTTTCAGACCAGTTCCAACTACTTTGACAGAAGCATAGGAGACTTCTGCTTTCAGTTTAGAGACTCTGATCAAACCAACGGTGAGTTAGAGTTTTCCATTCGCAGCACTGGTTTTCTTGAGTGCCTTCAGCTATGATCTGATGAATTTGATGTTCTTTGAGGAAGAATAAAGTAAGACTAATTTAACGGAAATATGTGTGGCTGGAATAGAAAGAGGGTTCCCTGTGTCATCTCAGGAAATTTCATTAATTAAAAGGAAGTCAATCAGTGACAACTAATGCTTCGTGGATATGCTAGTTTCGCATCCACCAAGTAAAGTTAGAAACTCTACCGATTGGGAAAATTATTATTTTAATCTTTGTTAATTAGGTTACCCGCAAATGCTAGCAAAGGTCATAAAAGTCAAAGTCATAAAAATTTCCACACATACAGCAAGGACTATCAAGGTCACTTTATTTGAGTCATATTAGTTCCTTGGGCCATGGACCATAAAGTATTTTTCATTTACATTAGTCAACACTGTTGCTAATGGAAATATCTTAGATCTACAGCAAGTAAAATTGCCTCAGGTGATACTTCAAAGGCTAAAAGTTGGAAATGTGTTCACTGAAGATAAACACTATGTTTAAAAAGAAATATATACATGTCCTCAGTACCCTTCCTCCATGCAAATATCAAATTATTGATACATTATTGTTAATGCAAGGAACATGGGGAGCTACATTTAATACTGGCTTAGCATTCCAAGGCCGCTGAGACTGTTAGAGCATCAGGCCTCCGCATTCCAGCGCAAGTATGAGTTCAGTGCGAGGCTATCGAGCAGTTTGATTCATGTACTTAATAAAAATATTTACATTATTCACTTGGCTCAGGAATTCATTGCTAACTACAACAGAATAAATAAAATATTTTAAAAGCTTATTATTGGTAATTTTATGCACGTTCTCTCTGAGTACTGCAGAGGTCATGAAGATTAATTATATCACAAGAAAAACATTAGAGAGTATTTCCATAATTTTAAAGGAACTCTAGCTTGAACTGATCATCTAGATTATTTAAACTGGGTTATGGCCAAATGTCCAAATTAATAAAAAGCGTTAAATCTTTTGCTTGTGTCTCTGCTTAAATTCTATTCTTTGCTATGTGAGGCAGAGAAAAGTCATATAAAGGTGGATGCATGTGGGCCAATAGCCCCCGAACACAGTCCTGAGGGAAATGGTATTCTAAGTCAGGAAGTAAGTCACCATCTAGGAACCTGCATTCAGATTAATGCACAAATTAAAATAAAAGCCAATTTTAATATATCTTCTATAAATAGGGGAGTGTCGTGGCAAGCTCTCATAGGGAAGGATATGCTGGAAGGGTAGGAATTAGTTTGATGCCTCTTTTAACAGTCCTGGTGGGGTGTGATGAGGATCTAAACCAAATAGAGCAGGAGTGTGGGGTAACAGTGGAAGGAACAATTGGGGGTCACAGAGTTTGGTGGTTTAATATTAAACAACGAAAGGAAAAAGTATCAAAGATGACTACTTGGCTTCTGGGTTGAAGGTTCTGCATTTCCCAGGAGAGAGATTATAAGATAAAGAGAAAAGGAAGGTTGAAATATCTGACTCTTTTCCAAAGTCTCTTATGTCTTTCACTTACATTCATAATTTGTTGAATTTATAAATGCTCTTTTTTCACTAAGAATCTACAGATGTACTATTAGTATTCACAAATGATTTTACAAGTTTTCTAGATAAAAGATCACTGTATACCAGCAGCAAACAATTACAAAAATAAATTTAGCATATGTATTATTTGTGGTAGCATAAGTAAAATCAAATATGTAGGAATAAATTGAACAAAAGTGATGTAAGACATTGAAATGAAAAGTACATCCCTAATGAGCTTAATTAAAGAAGATCTAAATAAATGGAAGGTATATAATATTTATGGATTGGACAAATATTGTAAGATGACAATTGCCTCTAAATGCTTATATATTCATTGCAATATTATTCAGAATCCCTAGACATTTTTTCCTGTAGAAATTAATAAGCTTTCTAAAACTTATATGGAGATTCAAAGAATCAAGAAAAACAAAGTCTCAAAGAGCACAGCTGAGAGACATAATATATTAACTAAAACAGTATGGAATTATATTAGCATAAAGAAAGGCAAACAGCATAATTGAACTGAACACAGACTCCAGAAATAGACTCACATTCATACACTCTGCAACTTACAATTAAAGTTCCATTGTAAGATGTTGGGAAAATATTGTTTTATTATAAGTGGTACACAGTTAGTTTGGTATCAATACAGAAAAAAAAACCCAATTTTGAACCCTACCCTGTATGGTACACAGAAATAATATTAGTTTCAGTTGTATGGTAGAAAAAAGGTGAAAAATTAATGAAAGCAAAACTTCTATAAAGTAGCAAGTGTGATTCTTCATATCTTTGTGGTAGGAGAAGGTATTATAAACAGTGCAAATGAAAACAATAATATTAAAGAAAAAGATTGATGAATTATACTCAGTAAAATTAAGAATTCCCCTTCATCAAAGACACCATTAATATAGTAAAAATACAAACCAGAGTAGGAAGATTTGCTATACACATCTTTGAGAAAGTACTCAGATTAAATATAAATACAGTGCTCATACAAATAAATAAAAAAAGACAACTTAATTTTTTAAATGGGCAAAATTTTTGAACATATACATTACTAAAAAAGGATAAGTAGAGGTGTAGTTGACTGGATTTATCGTCTTTTTTTACTTTCTACTTAGATCTCAAAATACTTGAAATAGGGAGAGACTGAAATGTTCAATAATTTTCTGCAAAATGCAACTGATACAAAGAATATGGCATTTGTCATAATTCCTAACACAGGTCTGCACCATCTCTACTGCAGCAATATCAGCATTGGTTTCTGAATAACTGGTTTTCTCCTTGCCTGTTAATAACACTAATGCCCACCAACATAAGTAATAATAGAAAATAATAGGAATGTTTTATTGAATAGTTATTATGTACCAACACTCTAATGAGAATACCATATCACTCTCAATTCATGCAATTAATGAGCATACAAGATAGGCGCTAATCTTACGACCCTTGTTTAACAGAAGGAGAATTTGGGATTAAAGGTGTTAAATAAATTTTCCAAAATTATGTATTAATGGAAGATGGAGTTCAGATTTAGATTTTAAATCTGCCCATATGATCATGCTCTTCAGCTCTATGCAATATGGTAATGAGTTATAGTAAATTTCCCCTCCCCCCCATTTCAGCAAACTCACCATCACTTTTCCTAATCAGCAAATCCTAGCGGGAAGGTCTATTTAATAGCTTTTCTTGTTTTAGAGGTCTACTGAAAGACAGATGCATTGAGTTGGGGGAAAAGAATGGGTGAAGTTGGGTTTGGAATGACTGGAACTAAGAATTGAATGTTGGCGAGATTCTCTGTGGCTGTCTTTGGCATTTGCTCCTCTATTTTGGCTGTATCTCATGGGTGTCTTCATTAGGTGAGTGAGGATCATGTCCCTAGCATTCTGATTTTACATTCTCAAGTGAAAGTCAAAGGGAGCTTCCTTACCAGCTCTGGATAGAAAAATTCTAGAGAAAGACTCTTATGACTTTACCAAACCCTTTGCAGGGCAGGGTTTGCTCCCAGAAAATTTCCAGGAGTACCAGGCAAGGAGGAAACAATACCCACTGTGGTTATGAAACTCCACAATTAGTGACATTGTAAACAAGCAAAACAGGCAGATATGCTCACTCCAAAGCTCACTGACCACCGTGTAATGTGCTTGGAACAAGAACATATGTGGAGATTCAGTAGATGCATGGTCAATTGGTGATTTCTAGCAGATTGATAAGCATGAGAATTTGGCCAGTTCTTTGCAGCCCTAATTTGTTTTGGATCCTTGTATCTCACAAGACATCGTAGATTACTGAGCTTTTTAAAAATGAATCTGCCAATGGAAAGACCAAATGTCAACTAGCTCTTGTTAAATTCACTTGGTCCATGAGGTGTGGTTGTTTGTTATAGCTGCTCACAGCTTGTCTTCTGGACTAGGATGATTTTGATGTTTCCTAAAATGGCTGAAATAATAGTCATTCTACCATTTTTGCTTGTACTTGAAGAAAATTATTTGTATTCTAATAAATAGGAATATATGCCAAGGTCAAATTTATATTTAAAAAATCCAGACAAGGGCATAATAACTAAAATGGAAAACAGGTTAAGGTCCATTTTGAACCCTTTGTCTCTGGTTGCTGAGAAATGAGTGCCATATGGAATGGAATCCAAACCTTTTGTTTTAGCTATGGGGGAATGATTTCTATGAGACGGATAGTGACTTTAAGGCTGTTTAATGATAAAATTTATGGACAAAATGGAAGGATTATTTTGTCTTAGGTCTGGTTTATAATCAATTTTGTATTTTCTTAGAAAGTCATTTAACTTGTCTTTTTAAAAAAATTTGCACAGTGGGTTATGTAATATCTATTCTATCAACTTTTAAGTTGATAATGAACATAAGTAAAATTACTAGGTATAAAATTTGTGTAAGGAAACAATTGTGAGATGCTGTATGTTTTGCTTTTACTCTTATTATTATTACCAATAATAATTCTAAGTACATTTATTGCATTTGTACTTAGAATTTCATTAGTTTCTTAACTTATCTACTACTCCTTGGTTTAACTCAACTCAATTCATAGTACATTGTGCTGAGAGATACTCTTCCAAAAGAATAGTTTCTAGTATGTCACTTCTGTTGGTTCCAGATAATTATAGAAGTTGACATATGGTAGGCTGACTTCCTTGTATTGTTGCAAAATGTTATCATATTCCTATAGCCCTCTTTCTTCCTTTAATCCCTCATTAAAAAGGGGGCCTTATCCTTTCCTATAATTTCCTTTGCAGAGCAAATAAACATAATCTGCATAAGACCCTGTAACTCGCCTGTCTGTCTACTCCTAAAATTGCATGAATTACACTCTTATTTCAGAGGAAGCCATGTGTCTTCTCCTCTGCAAAGTGTTAATTCTACCTGTATACTCAACCGTCCCTCTCAATTTCCCCAGGTTTTTGATTCAAAAATTCCCTTTAATCTTGTTTTTTTTTCATACTTTGCTTTTTTGTGATTCCATTCTTCCTGTCTGTAGGTTGTGTGAACTGCCTCCATCCTTAAAAAGCTTACTGCAGCCTTACCTTGCACTCAAGCCACCACCTTCTGGTACCCTTTTCCTTCACTGATGTGGTACTTAAGCTAAGCCTCTAATGATTTTCCACTGCTTTAGCTCCTTCTACTCTTCAACTTATTTCAGTTTAAATTTTTTGTTAATGTTGAAATCAAACTTGTTAAGATCATCAGTGAACAAAAATTATTACTCCAATAGCGCATCTCACTGCTCACTAGACAGACCCCTCCATCATTCCTGTAAATGTTGATATTTTTCCTGAGCTCTTAATTAGCCATTTTCCTCTTTGTCTATAAATGCTTCCCAGCTATATTAAGTGTATATTTTTATGACTTGATTTTCACACAAGCATTCCTGTCTACAAGTATCTCTCTGATGAAAATATACCTATCTACACTGCCTTTCCATATCACAATCTGCCTGATTCCATGTTGTCTTTCAGCGTCTTACTCAAACTCCTCCACTACGTGTCCCCTACTTCCTCCTCTCTCTGCTGACAAACCCTATGTTGCACAATGTCCTTTTCCACCTCGCTTTATTGGTGGGGATTGGAATGTTTGCCACCTGTGTGCAATGTTCTTGTCTTATTGGCACATTTCCCACAGTGTTTCTCACAATATTTTATATAATAATTTCTCACTAACTACTTGATGACTGCATGAAAAATGAGTATTACAATTAAAAACTATCTTATAGACCATTAGGTTCCATTTTTAGTACTGATGGCAAATGATCAATCTGGGGATCTTAAAACTTTCGCCTTGTCCTGTACTCAGACTAACCTCTTTTTAGCTTCTAAACCGTTTGTGGACATATGCTGAGCTGACTATATTGGAGGGGAGTTACAGGAGACACTCTCAGATGCAAATTAATTTTTATAATATTTTTATTGTATATAAGTACAAAAGCTTTCATAAAATTTCTTTTGTTAAGTGAACTGGCAGTGTTCCTTCTACCTCCAAATCCAAATTGTTCCTTATTAACAGCAGAAATAATGAACACAATAGATAATATATGGTGTAAATATTAGTTAATCCCTTTAGACATACAGTTTTTACAACATATTTGACTATATTTATTTATGATTTCCTTATGTGTATGAATCAGGAAAAAAGAGACAGAACAATGGCTGACATGTGGCTGAAGTGTTTTTTAATTTCAACAGTAGAAGAAAGGCAAAGCAATATGAGTGAAAGAAGAAAAAGAGGAAAATATTTTAGGGTTCATTAGTAATTCTGTGATATTCAGTTCCTGAATACATATATTTAGGAAATATTCTATATAGAAAAAAATGGCATCTGAGCTTTTTATTCTATAGGCTGTATTAAAAATTAGGATGTTTGACATTATAGCAATTTATTTTAGAATAATATGTATTAAGCTGATATCTTTGAGCACCAATGATTACTAACACCATTGTATTATTTTATTTTTATTTTCCAGCTTTATTTAGGTATAATCAACAAATAAAAATTATACATACATACTTAAGTGTACAATGTGATTACTTGATATATGTATACATTGTGCAATGATTATCACAATCAAGCTAATTAACACATTCATCATCTCAAATAGTTACTGTGTGTGTGTGTGTGTGTGTGTGTGTGTGAGAGAGAGAGAGAGAGTGTGAGTATATGTGTGGGTGTTGTAGGAACACTTAAGATCTACTTTACCTACTCTCTTAGCCTATTTCAAGTGTACTATTCAGTATTACTAACTATAATCACAATTCTGTAGAATAGATTCTAGAACCTATTAATTTCATAGCTAAAATTTTTTATTCTTTGACCAATATCTCCCCTCTTGCCCCATTTTCCACATCATGACACCCACTAGTCTATTTTCTGCTTCTCTGAGTTCTACTTTTTTAGATTCCACATAGAAGTGAGCTCATATAGTGTTTATTTTTCTCTGTTGACTTATTTCACTTAAAAGAATATCTTCCAAGTTCATTCATGTTGTTGCAAATGGCAGGCTTTCCTTTCTTTTCAAAGCTGAAATATATTTCATTATATAAACATACCACATCTTCCTTATCCGTGCAGACAGAGACAGACATTTAGGTTCTTTCTGCATCTTGGCTACTGTGAATAATGCTGCAGTGAACATGAGAGGGCAGATGTCTCTTCGAGATAGTGATTTCATTTCCTTGGGCTCTGTACCCAGAAATGGGACTCCTAGTAGTTCCATTTTAAAATTTTAGATAACTGTATCAATTTATGTTTTCACCAAAAGTGCATAAGAGTTCCCTCTTCCTCATACCCTCACAAAACTTATTTATTGTCCTTTTTTGTGTACTTTGAGCAATGTTAGTTCAAGAGGAAGACTCAGAGGAATGAAGTGGGCCTGTTACAATAAGTAACAGGCATGATAATAAATGAGTAAATCACATAGTATGTTAGAAGATGACAAGGGTTATGGGAAAAGAAAGTAGAATAGGTTAGAAGGGATCAGGAATTCTGTTCCATATCAAATATAACAGTTAGAGCAGACTTCTTGGGGGAGATGAAGTTGCAGCAAAAACTTGAAGGAAGTGAGTTAGTTACCAAGTTGTTAAGTTGCCAAAATGTGTTTCCAAATCTTTGTAGAATCTCAAACATTAAGCATGGTAAAAATTTTGTAGGAAGAGCAAGCATTTTGCCAGGTACTTCCTATCTCTTTATATACGCTTTCGGTCAATTTTCTTCAATTCTATTTTACACAAATAGTAAAAGCATATCTCTTTTAACTTGCAACATGTTAAAGTGTATGTTGCTTCAAAATGTAATTGCACTACTGTCTAGCAAGCTCTGTTTGGGAGCTGGAAATACATTTCCCAGGGACAAGAGCGTATTTCAGCTGAAGCAGCAAGTTGGTTATAAGTCCCTAGGTTATGTTTCAGAAAATGAAAAGCAACCCAATCAAACAGAAGGATGAGCAGGCCTCAAAGCCTTACCAAAGCCTTCATCTCTTTCTGATTTTACTTTCATGATCCCCAAAGAGTAAATCATCTTGCTCAAAGTGACATGGACCCTGTATGTTCCCTCTCTTATATTTTTGTATATGTTTCAAAAGAAGCCAGACCTGGAGCAAGCCCAAATTTGAGAGCCACTGTCAACACCAGTGACAAAAGTATTTACATTGTACATTGCTTTTCTTTTCTTTTTTTTTAAAGAAATTCATTTCAATCAAAAGCATTCCCTGGAGGGCCCAGAGTGGCAGCTTAGGGTGGTTCATTGCAGGGTATTTGGTTCACGATTTCGTTCTGTGAAAGCTCAGCAAGCAGCTGATGTGGCCTCCACCCTGCTGCAGGAGGTCAGCTCCCTCCAGGGAGAGGTCCGATCCTTGCCAGAGAAGCGTGTTTGTCTTTGTATTGTCCTCCACTCCTCCTAGTGCCCTAGGCCCCTCTGCCCTGCACTTTCCCCATGAATCCAGAATTTGATGAGTGAGATGTAAGTCCTAAACAGTTGTGTAATTTGAGATGATATGGAAAAGGAAAACATACCCTATATTCAAAGAGACACATTTCTAGTCATGGATTATTAAAAGCCATTATTTTTGATTTATTTATTTTTTTGCTCAGATGATTCCATTCCCATTTCTCAAACTATTAAATATAGTATGGCTCTGGGTAGCTATTCTGTTGCCAAAGACACTCTGACATTTAGTTGCATCTCTAAATCTGTTTTAATATTTTCCCCATAACTCAGAGGCATCATTGCTGTAAGATCTGATTATAGCATATTGGCCAGAAAGAGGAAAATATTTTTTCTTTAATATTTCTTTTTAAAAATAGTGCATGGTGTGCCTTTAAATAAAATTGAAGTTTACTATATAAATTTATATAATTCTTTCCCTCTATTCCCTATCTTCCCAAATCCATATTCTGTAAATCTACATTGTTTATCATCAAATTCTGTATCTTTGTTCCTGGTATACTTCATTTAACTTATCTCTCTTATTTATTAACACCCCTAAAATACCTTTTTAAAAAAATAAGTGTTAAAACTCTCTGTACGAATTATGGAAAACTCCCCTGGAATAAGTAGTCGAGTCAATCTGTGGGCAAACAGTGATGTTTTATGGGGACAAAAACACTAAAAACATATTAGCCGAGGTGGGTGTTGTAATATGTGTTTTTATTATTGTGTTGTATGATAATTAAGCATAAGTAAGGAACAGTATAATGTCTACGTTTAATATTTCTTGTGCTCAACCAAAGCATGTTTTTCTCACCTGTTTGCATGCTTCCCACTATTTGTAAAAATCATGCACTAAAATGTGCATGTTAACTAACATCCTTTTCACAGTATGTCCTCTGGTCTTAGGGCAGTGTCTGCTTTCTGGGAGTTTTACAATAAAGTTGGAACGAGCGAATCTATCCATGCAGTTACATTGACACTGGTCCATGAAAACACATATTATACAAGCATTGCTTCAGATTGGCTTACTGACCAACTGAGATGATCACACAAACCCACACAATTCTGGACTTATTTTTGAGTTCATTATTTGTGTGTATCTGGGTCTGTACTCAGGTCAACAGAAATGAAAAGCCATAGTCCTTGCTCTCCAGGTGCTAACAGTTAGGCAGGCAGGTGGATAAAACCAGAAACAACATGGAATGGCTAAATCATAAATTGCCTATGGGAGAACAAAGAGGTGGAAAATCACACATAGTGATTAGATTATCTTAGAAGCAATGGGTATATCTTGGGTAATATTTAAGCACACAGTAACAGGAAACATTTATGAAAACATAAGCAGTCTGATGCCCTAAAACCATAATTATCTGTATCTGTAACTCTAGTTCAGGTCTAAGTGGTTCTCAACCTTACCTGCTTATGGAAATTACATTTAAAGTATATAAAATAATTAAAATCTGGACTTCCATATTTATTCTGATTTATTGATATAGACTAGGGACTTAGACATTATTTTTTTTTTCAGTTTAAAAAAATTATTTTTTCTATTATTATTCTATTATAGTTGTCCCAGTTTTTCCCCCTTTCCCTCCTCCACCCAGCCCACCCCTGCTCCCATAGTCAATCCCCACACCATTGTCCATGTCCATGGGTCCTTCGTACATGTTCTTTGACTAGTCCCTTCCCCTTCTTTTCCAGACATTGTTTTTAAAAAGGAGTACTGCAGGCAATTCTAATGTTGATTTAAATCATGGCTGGTTGAAAATCATGGTTCTGTTTGTCTTTTTTCCTTCTATAACTTGGAAGAACCAGGAACCAGAAATTCAGACAGGAGGCTTCAGATGGATGACTAATACTGGGAACTATGGTATTACTATAATGCTGCAAGAAATCATGTAACTTTGTAGCTTACCCACGTGCTGGTTTGAGACTGGCGAGTGTGGTGGTTCTATTGCCCCCAGTATCTTAGAAGCTCTTGGTAAAGACCCCTTGCAGTAGCAGGCAAGCCAGGTCCGAATCTTACACTGATCTGCGATCTGATTTTTAGAGATCATGGAGGAAGCAAAAAGAAGAGAGAGAGAAAATAAAGGACCCTAGGAACTGAGGAACTGAAATTGAAGGTAGACAATGAGTTGGAGAAAGACAGATGTAAAAAAATAACTTGAAATTTTAAATCCCCCCTTTCCCTCATTTTCCATCAAACTAACATGAATCCCACAGAAGTAGAACAATACTTTCTCCCCAAATCTAGAGACACAGTCTAATGTGAAGTGATAAAAATAATTCCTAGAATTCCATGCGAAGGATGTACTTATCCTTTATATTACTTTCCTTGATTAAAGATTTATGCTGCTCATACAGATATAAGAAAACAAATTATTCGATGTCTATTTCCATATTTTATGATCGCATCGCACACATACACACACCTCAATACAAACACACCCATAGCTATTAGAGCATTATATGCTGGCTTGAAGGGGCTTACCACAGCAGCAGGCACTTGCCTTCGTGGTCCTTCTCAGTGCTCAGGACCTATGTTTTTTCTTCATAGTTGTTAAGACTTCCTTATGTCTCAGTGGAGCAAGACCAACAGATAAAGCAATTTTTGACTTCTACAGAACACAGGTGATAGTAGGAGTTACTCTAAAAAGCTTTGTAATCAATTATTTAAGCAAATTGGGGACAAGTACCCCATCTCTTGAACAATTTAAAATTTTATTTAAATCTAGAAATACAGAACTCTACTCTTGTTGCTGAACTTGAGAGTAGCTTAATTTTTTAAGTAACAAGATGTTTGAGGTTGGGCTCCAGGATGACTATAAATGCCCTAGGACCCAGTGTCTTATTTTCTGTTCTGGTAATTTTTCATTATGTGGCCTCTGTTCTCCTAATGACAGATGGCTGCTGCTTCCACAGGCATTATGTGTACTTCCCTGAAATGTGCAGGCAACGTTAAAGGAGAAAAAGCCACAGTTCCATGTCAGCTGTGTTCATCTCTTTTATAAAGCTTTCCCAGAAGACCCACTCACAAATTTTCTTTAATATTTCATTACTCATGTCTTGATTATATGGTCACCACTACCCGGCAAGAAAGACCAACATGGGCCAAGTTGGCCAGCCTAATCCATCACCCAATTTATCTCTCCTATTTACCTCACCCCAGCTTTCTTTGTTCCTAAACTCTAATATCTGGAATGAAAATAAGAAGACCAGTTGGCACCACAAAGCTTAAACTCACTATTAAGATTGTTGATCTTCACCTCAGATACCACAGGCTTACTATGGCCAGGTTGGATAATGTGATGGATCACCTCAGAGGACGTAATGTTTTCCTCCCAACAATGCTGAAAGAACACTTCAGAACTTCAGACTTTGAAATAATTGAGTAGCTATTTTGACTTTAGTCACCTCTCACTGAGAATTGTGGCTCTAGATGCTCTTTCAGAAAAAAATTGAAAATAACTGAAGAAAAACAAACACCTGTGATTTTTCTCTTTAAACCGTCTTAGGATCTAGGAAGCAATTAGTGTTGCCAAATTAATATAGGAAGACATTTTGGTGGTGGTGTTGCTTTTCTTATGTTATTAATTACCAATTCCACAGACCAAGGAAAGAACATAGATATTAAAATTAATGAAGTTGTTACTTCACCCAAGAAAATCAGGCAGAGGTATTATTTCTGTGGGTGTTCAGTAAGTACATTTATTAAGACTGATTAGAAATATTTAAGCTAATAAGTGCATCCTAAATACTATATACTAGGCTTAAAATCCATTGTTTTCTTTATAAATATTTGAATCTCCATTAGAAGTAGCAGTTTCCAACCTGATTACTTGTTATTGAGTTTTTCTTGGCACATGACTCCATGCGTATAAACACACACACACAAACTGAAACAATTCTCAATTTTCCATATTAAACCAGTATTTATTACTCAGTAATAGTGATAAAAATTCAACACACATACTCATATGTTCATAATTACCCCAGCGAGTTGTTAAATTTACCCTCCTGGTTCTCTGACTTAGGAGAATAAAACTTTTACTTTACATTGATATTAACTACAGCTGAGTAATTGAAAATACTAAAGCAATACCAAAATTACTGTCCTATGTAATTAACACAAATTAAATTATATTAATGCATAATGAATGGTTCTAGGCATTATTTTTAGGAAACATTTAAATTTCACTTATTGGTTCTCATTGGAATATGGCAACATTTTAATGCATTCAGATCTTGGTGAGGTACTGTGAATCGTGTTTGTCAAAAGAGTTTCAGTTATTTGTCACCTTGTATTTTGGGTTATGACCTTCACATTTAAAGTAGTCATGACATGGCTGACAAAGATCTGTGCTTTGTTGTGATTTTATGGTCAGTTGAAATGACACATGAGTCTCATATACTCTGAGGCAAGGTCCTCCTTGCTTGAGGGGCAAAACTTGGATTATGATCACGTTGCTGTTAGTTCGCAGACATGCTCACTTTTTGGTGTTGAACATTGTTGGGAGCCCAAATCTATATTCTTTTCATATGTAACCTGAAGAGAGTAAGTAGTCTATGAACAATCAATATATAACACATATCTAAAGATGAAATGGGACGAGTTTAGGAAGAAATTAGGATGATGCAAGTAACCACATCCTGGAAGTTGATATTTTGATGTGGACCTGGAACCATACATAGGAAGGGGATATGCAGCCCTTTTCTGTAGGCACATATACATTTTGCAGAATTTTCTACTCTGTGGTACAATAGAAAGGTAATGGGTTTGTTTGGGGAACAATTTTCAATTACAAAAAAAACCCAGCTAAATGTGTTGATCCTTCAAAAGGGAGCATAAAATTTTTGGCACAGAAACTTCAATGGTATGTTCAGAAAACTGGAAATTAAGCTGAAAATATCAAAACATGTAATAAACAGAACATTTACAACATTCTTTTTTTCTTTCCAAAAGTAAGCTTGAGATTGGTTTTATTTCTGGTTAGATAAAATCTGATTTTAATTATTTCTCTGTTTCTGAGTTATGAAAAAAGAGAAAAGTTATTTGGGCATGGTACTATCTCTGCTATGGTGGATAAATAACTGTTGTCTCAAGTTCTCCAAATGTACAACTAGGATTGTATTATAGTGCTGTTATTTTACAGCTAACACTTTAACAAAAATGCTTGTTTTCCTCCAAATATAATATACTGTCATATTGTCATGCTTAGTGAGTTATATTTATTCATACTAATACCAAAGCCTGTCATTCAAATATATACTATACTAATATATTAATGTATAAAAATATATTCAGATATATATAAATATTTCCAGATATGTGTGGAAATATATCCATATATCCAAATATATGGATAAATATTTAATATTTTTGTATATATTTTTCCATCATATTTTCATTTCTTAGCTTTGTTTTTTTAGATGTTTAAATGAAACATATTGTGACCTAGGGATTCTGCTGCTGGAAATATATCCTAAGAGTCCTGAATCACCAATTAGAAAGAAAATGTTCAGCCCTGGCTGGTGTAGCTCAGTGGATTGAGCATGGACCTGCAAACCAAATGATTGCAGTTCGATTCCCTGTCAAGGCACATGCCTGGGTTGCAGGCCAGGTCCCGGGCAAGGGACACACAAGAGGCAACCATACATTGATATTTCTCTCCCTCTCTCCTTCCCTTCCCCTCTAAAGATAAATAAATAAAATGTTAAAAAAAGAAAATGTTCACAGCAGTGCTATTTACAATAGCCAAGATTTGGAAACAGTCTAAGTGCATATCAGTAGATAAGTGGATAAAAAACTATGGTACATCTACATAATGGAATACCACACAGCAGTAAAAAAAGAAATTCTTACCTTTTGCAACATCATAGATGGAACTGGAGACTATTATGCTAAGTGAAATAAGCCAGTTGGTGAAAGACAAATACCATATTATCTCACTTATAAGTGGAATATAATGAACAAAATAAACAAATGAGCAAAATAGAACCAGAGGCATAGAAACATGGAACAGATTGACAGCTGTAAGAAGGGAGGGGGATGGGGGGACTGGATGAAAGAAGGTGAAGGGCTTAGTCAAAGAACATGTGTGAATGAGCCATGGACATGGACAGCAGTATGGGGACTGACTATGGGGGTGGTGGGCAGGCTGGGTGGAGGGGGGGCAAAGGGGAAAAATTGGGACAACTGTAATAGCATAAATAATAAAATATTAAATGAGAAGTACTACAAAATTATTACATAGTCTATCAGTACATCTTCTGTAGGATACTCAAAGGATAAATAGGCTTACTGAATGCTTGCTGGCGTACTAGGAAGTTTTACATGTAGGACTAGATAATTTTACATTAAAATTGTTATATTTCTTTTGTGTATCCTTTGCAAGTACTGTTCTGGGCAAAGCCTGACAAAGGAATTTCCCTTTTGACAATTCTCTCCATTTATTTCAGAGGGACTACAGGTGTTAAAAGTAATCTGAGATTGGGGTTAATCTTTCTCTCTCTTTAGAGACCTTTAAAGGTGCTTTTTCCTTCCATTTCAGTGGCTGCCCTTCTCCCTCCACACCCCTTCTTTCTTTCATCTCTTTTTTTCCCTCACCACCTATCATGTATTAGGGATAATGCTAGGTTCTAGAAATAAAAATAATCAAAACAAAATGTTGAATCCTAAAGAATTTTCAGTCTGGTGAAGGGGACAGAGAACCAAAATGAACAGTTTAATGTAAGATAAGTTACACGAAACTGGCACATAATGAGTTCTGGAAATACCAAGGAGAGCACCCCAACTCTGCATAGGGTCTCAGCTGGTGCTTGGCTGAGAAGGTGATACCTGAACTGTAGTCTGAAGCAGCGATTTTCACCTGGTGTGCCACAAGAATTCTTAAAATATGCAATATCTGACTATTTAGTCATGGGCACTGGTCTCTTTTCCCTTAGGCTGTCAAATATAAAAAAATGACAACATCCAACACGATAGCCATCTGGTGTGAATGCCCTGCTTTAATCATAAATATGTAGATTATATAATAGAGTTGCATCTTATTGGTTATGTTGCATAATAAGGTTGAATCTGATTGGTTAATTCTTGAAATCCTTATATACAAGTACAGGCACCTGATTTTTTAAAAAGTCACTTTGGAGCAAAAATGGTAGGTAATTACTATTAACTTTTTGTAAATCAATGAAAGTTATACCTATTTTGTCAGATCTGTAAAAAATGCAATATATTTTTTGGTGTGGTGAGGACTTTTAGTAATTAGTTTATGTGTGCCATGAAATGAAAAAGTTTGAAAATTGCTGGTCTAAAGAATAAGCAATAAATAGCAAGGCAGAAAATGAAAGAGAGTATCCGCAAGGGAAAGGGAGACTTTTAATTGGAGAAATGCATGTTGTCTGGTATGGCTGGAGTTCCACGAACATATTCATCTTTATTTTGCCTTACATCACTAGGGAATAGAAGCTTTTGTAATGGGAACACTACTGCCAAGAAATTTATTTCTCTGTATTGATTTGAATCTACTTATTCTTCTAATCTCAATCAAATTATTTAAAAGGTTCTTGGTCTACCTAAATGTGGGTTTATTTTTTTTAATATTAGAAATTAGCTATCCATTTTTTTTATTTTGGGAGGGTGATGGTTTTTATGAATCATACCTTCTTCATTTATCTCAAGCACTTCTATTCTCCCATAGAGGGGAAACTAAGGTGAAATGATTTTCCTATATCTACATCATGATTTAAGAGATAAAATGGGATTAAATATATGATGATTCTTAGTTTGGAAACTATTATATATTTCATTGAGTTTTGATTCCTGTTAGCTAGCTCCTCTTTACCATTTATGCCTCTTAGATCAAAAGACTATCAGGCTTTCAAAATCAACACTTACATGTACACCCTTTTCTCCATATCCTTGCCAACATTTACCTCTTGTCCTCGATTCCAATGGTAGGAGGCGATACCTCATGGTAGTTTTGATTGGCATTTCTCTGATTACTAGTGATGTTGAGCACCTTCTCATGTACCTGCTGACAATTTGTATTTCTTTGGAAAATGTCTGTTTAGTTACTTTGGCAATATTTTAGTTGGATTATTGCTTTTTTGCTATTGAGTTGTGTGAGTTCCTTGTATATTTTGGATATTTACCCCTTATTAGATGTGGTTTGCAAATGTGTTCTTCCATTGGGTAAGACATCCTCTGCTGTGCAGAATCTTTTTAGTTTGAAGTGGCCCCATTTGTTGACTTTTGCTTTTGTTGATTTCACTTTTGGTGTCAAATGCAATTAATCTGTCTAACTCTGGATCTGCTTTTACTGTGCCCTGTGTTTGAAATCATTATATTATTATCGATATATGTCAAGACAGTGACATATGTTTAATTGGGATTAATAACCATGCAGCTGGAAGATTAGATTGCCAAGCCATACACTTAAGTTGAGAGTATATATTTATTAATATATAATTTTGGAAGACTGTCTCAAAAGGACAGAGTGTAGAATCTTCACTGGGGTTCAGAGGGTGACATAAGCCTGTCTCTGGAAAACAAGTTGGTGATATAACTTAGGAGTATTGCGATGACTTGGTAGCATGAGCCAAATGCGAAGCTAGATATGGGCTTACTTCAGTCATGACCTTTGAAAATTTCTCAGTGAGGGGGAAGGGTTGTCAAGGAACATGTATAATGGACACATGGACAAAGCCAAAGGAGATAAGATCCAGGGTGGGTGGTGGGGATTGGAGGGGGGAAGAAGAAAACAATTGTACTTGAACAACAAGAAGAATAAATAAATAAATTTAAAGAAACAAAGTTATTTAAAAAAGCAAATTTCTCAGTGACAGCGTGGGAGGCTTAGTTAGGAATGGAATTGGAGCAAGATGTGCTTCTTCCCATGAGTAAACTGTCTTTTAAATGGTTTTTAACTACACCTTCCGAGCGCAGTGTGTGACAGCGCCAGTCAAGCCGAAAACAAATGCCGTTTGTTCAGGCGGCGAGTATGATGGAAAAGATAATTCTGCCACGCTCTGGGGCCCATTTACATTCTGAGGGAAACACGGCGCTGCTTGATATTTATGGGACATGTTTTCTTTGAGTGAATTTTGACCTTAAGAATAATTTAGATCTTCTCAAGAAATTTGTTATTAACAGTTATTTATATTTTATCTCATATTTAATAATAAAGCAAAGTAGGGAAGTTGTTTTGCAGAGCACAATTTTTTAAGAAAAAAATGTTATTTTTGTGTCATGAGTTTATAAATATTAAAACATAATAATTTCCTTTTATTTGTATAATTCCTTTAAATTTTTTCTTTAATTTTAAAAAATTTTCTTTTAAAAACTAAGCCAGTGACAAAAGAAAAATAACTCAAGTTAAATGATATACCAATTGACACAAATGAGGTTTGGCCATTGGATTTTTAGTCTTATATAATAGTGCTATTTTAAAACTGGCAATACAATTTGTTATTCACATATGATTTGATATCAATAATCAATAAGGGGCAGAACAAATAAAAAACAAAAGAAGTAGGAGAGGAGGCGTTAGATACTTAATGAACTGAAAATTTTGTTAAAAAATGGGTAGAGAAGCTTATGAGGCCAAGCAGTAATGAGATGACCTGTTAGAACTATTGGAACTCAGGAAACTATATGGAATTATCTGGAAAATGATACTTAATAACTTCTGGATCCTTGTTAGATCTACTTCATTTTATATCATATCTGGGTTCTTATTTAAAACATTCTTTAAACAAACTAGAGAAATATGCTATTTAACAAAAGCATTTGTTAAAGCTTTTCATTAACTAATCCCCTGGCAACATAAGCCAGAGTTCTCCAAATTTTTTTATCATACATATCCGTTAGTTAATAAAAAAAAATTAACGCACAATGGGGGGGCAAGAAAATAGGTTTAGAGTTGTGAGTATACAAAACAGAGTTTATTACTGAATTATTATTTATTTGTCATTGAATTATTTATTACTATTATTAGCCTACTTTTGCCCACCCCTGTGCTATATTTTCTTAATTGTAAAATGCACTTTTTTCAATTTTTAAAAATTTCCAAAGTTAGCATGCATTTCACAGTTATGGTCAGATGGCTACTCAGCTTAACGATTTCAAGTTATGTGCCGTGATGGCTCTGTGCACATCGAGTTTAACTGCCATGTACAAGCCTTCAGAATGGTTATGGTGTGACTGCACATCAAAATAAAAAGACATAGTGTAATCAGCCAAGCAGGAAAGCAGGGTGGCAGAGCACAAATCCAGTATAAGTGAAGCCAGCATTTGTTTTGGAAGAATGGCTTCAATTCCATGTTTTCTTATAAAGCAACAAAATGTATTATTTATCCTAAGGAGGAAAGATATTCCCAAATAAAGCTGTTCTATTAGTTTTTTAAAAAATTCCTATCAAATACCAAGTAATACAATTGATGACAATTAAAAAAATGTGACTACCTCAGAGTAAAGAAACTTTAACATAAAAGCAACAGCTTTTATTTTGACCAGCTTTGCTTCTGTCATTCGGGACTTTAAAAAATATGTGTCTTGGGATTTTATTTTCTTACAGTATATTTTTTCTTTACCTAATTTTATGTAAAATGGTAATGTTATGACTAGTTTTATTTGGGAGTCTATATGTCATATAAACTATGAATTGTGAGGAATGGTAAATCAAATATTTATAAGTGATATACACGTAACACTTGCCTGTTTTATATTAACTTTTTAAACACATTAATCAATTATTTATGTAATATCTATATAACAGTATTTTATGCGCACACACTTGTGTTTTCTTTCTGAGTGAGCAATGGACGATGTCCTGCAGCACATTAAACGTACACTGGAGAACATCAACGTAATCAACTTCCCTTTCACAAGAAAGCTTTGTTAAGTAGTAATTCATTATGTTTTACTAAATTACTAGATTTGGATTTTTAATAAGAATCATGCAATATGTTATTATCTACATGTCTACATATACTGAATGCTGTGATGTTCTCCCTTCACCCTACATCCCGTCTTCAAGCGTTAATGCACTAAGTGCTGGGAATATCTGATACTGAACGCTCTCAGCTTTTGTTCTTTTTTAAATCACTGGAACGTGGCCTAGGCCACATAAAACTGTTTTGCCCAAGATTATAACCCTTCCCAGATGGCTGCTCATGGCCAATGGCTCACGTGGAAATACAAAGGCCTGACCAATGTTTCAATATGAGACAACATCCAGGGACCATCTCAGCTTCAGTGGTCCTTATAGGACGTAGACAAAGTCTTTAGTTGCTTCCACATTGTGAATCAGCCTGTCTTTATGCTCAACCCCGCCTTTCTTACTTTCTTACTGGTGTTATCTCCCAATAAATCTGCACACAACTCCCCATCCCAGAGTCTGACTCCAAGCACCCAATCTAAGACACCATATCTTATTCTAGTTCTCACTGTAAAAAGAGCTGTTCATGGAGTTTTGAACAGTAATTCATGTATAAATTTGTTAATTGATTTTGTTTGTAATAGGAACCACAGTGCCTTGTTTATGGTGAGAGAATTAGAAAGTGGTGTTAGTAAGGGAAGCTGGTCTGTGATTAAAAAAGAAATAGCCTGCTACATAATGACTCACACAATATAAGAGGGTATTTTCTTCCCATGAAAGAATAGTGGGTCTTCTAGTGATCATTCAATATTTTTTTCACAGTATGCCTTCCTCATCTCCTGGTTCATTACTATAACATATCCTGGGGTATATAAGAATTGAAAAGAGAGTGGAAGATGGGTAATACTCTCTTCTTTAAAGTTATAGCCTAAATATTGTATTAATCACTTTAGTTGCCATTCCATTGGCCTGACTCGGTTACTTACCTGCAAGGGAGGCTGGGAAAAGTAGTGTAGGTGCAGCCCAGGAAGAAGGAGAAATGGATTTTTGATGAACTACCAGAGCCTTTGCTGTGCCAAAACTATTCTTAGAATGCAGACGAACTCCCATGAAAGACGTTCAAGTAAATATATATTTACCTCAACTTACTCAGTCACAGAGAAAAGAAAAATGAACTGACCATAAAGAATAACATTCATTTTAAATTGAAATTCAAGAATTGATACAACCTCATACCGGTGTTGGTTGTGTACTTAGATACCATACAATTTTTTAAATGTTAACAAAGGATTCTAGGATATAATATACACCTTCCTGGTATAAGCAGAAAGTGAAAATATACTCTAATCATCCACAAACAACTCTACCTTGAAGGGATAAGAACAAATTCTTGAAGGGAATTTGTTCCAATAGTCCAGTAAACTAAGAACTCTACTTGAAGTCCAAATAAATCCCAAATGGGATTTTGAAAATTAACAAAATAACTTTTCATTTAGAATAATAAATAGATGATACTAGCTAGTAAAATATTAAACATGAAATGTAATTAAGAAAAATTTATCTTTCCATTTAAATGTACTGAAATTAATTAAAGCACTGTGGTGCTGCTATAAGAGTTGGCAGAAAAATCAGCACTTAGTGCAGTGACTGAGACATAGTAATTGTTTGAAAAATAGTTCTCCAGTGAATGAGTAAATGAATTGATAAATAAAACTAATAAAACTATAAAATATTTATATAATTATATGGCATTTCAAGTGAGTAAGGAAAATATGATCAATTCACTAAATATTGATGGGATAATACATTAATTACCTGGAAAAAATTAAGTCTGTGTTGTGTATCAGAATGTATAACTCTCTTATTTTTATAAAATATATAAAATTATAGACTATGGAAAACACCAGAAATATTGTATTGTTCATCTTTATCACCTTATGTTGGAAGAAAATTGGTTTTAGAGAGGTTAAGTTTCTGTCAAAAGGCCAATGAATTTAGAGAACCATAACCCGGACAACCAATTCAGTGTTCGTTCTATATTATACTTTCTTCTTTATTTTTCTTTTGTAGTTGCTGGCTTTATTTTCCTTATTGATCACTAGAATTTCTTTGCTTTTTTCAATTTAATCTTTATTGTATTTTTCCATTATCATTTAGTCCCCTTACGCACCCCCTTTGCCCCAGCAATCGCCACACTGTTGTCCATGTCCATGAATTCTTTTTCCTTTTGTTCCATCCCTCTAGGAGATACTTAAATATGCATAGGGCCTGCTGTGAAGCTGCAATTTAATTCCCTTACATTCTCATCCACAGAAACATGTGGAAAATGGAGTTAGAAGGTAATCAAGCTTATAATCTGAAAATACAGATATTTCCTCTTTTCAAAAAATTCAAAGGAAAGTAATTCCACAGCAGCTCTTACCGGAGTGAGTGAGCCCTAGAGTTTAATAATATACTTTATCTTCCAAATGTCTAAATTCAATCTCACTTGCTATAGCTTGCACCTTTCTCTTATATTGCTCATGGAGTAGTTCAAGACAAATTCCATAGAGCCGACATTCATGGAACTTAATTTTAGTGAGAAGCTGGAGGTGACAAAGTGTGTACAATTTTTTCAGGTAACATTAAATTAGTTTGACTCCACTTTCAAGTTTATAAGAAATGGCACTGTCGAAGGAACAGACTGTATTCAGGTACTGTATTGGTATAGGAAGGTTGAAGTAATTTCTGTAATGGTTGGCTTAGCCCTGGAACACCTTTGTTTCAGGGTTGAGGCATGCAGATAAGCTTGGTGCGCTGCTCCGCTCCCCTTCTCAGGCTGGTGCACTCATAACCCAGCCTCTGTTGAGTGTTTGCTAACAGCTCAGACTCACTTGTCTTCTGAGAATTGCCACTTGGCCTGAAAAAAGAGTTTATCTGGAAAATGACACTATCTCCACCAAGGAGATACAGCTCATGACTGACTTCTTGGTGAACTCCTTGTCCGCAAGGGGCATTGGATCATTATTCATGCTTTAGGGCTCACCTGGAACCAGACTTACCGTGGGCTTCTGCTGAGCCCCATCTTTGTCCAGGCTCCTGCCACCTTCCTTCCCGTGCTCCCTTACATGTTTCAGCTGAGTGCACTCCCTCACTAAATCACTCACACAAGAATTTCAAATCAGGCTCTGATTATAGGCGACACTATTTAGGACAAGAAATTTCTTTGATTCCCACTGAGAAATTGTTTTGCTTTGAACCACTAATAAAAATGGTGCCCTTCTGTTTATATTGTGTAATCATCTGTTGTCTATCAGCTCCTAACCAGTTTCCTAAATTTGTTCTCTGCTTTTATATGGAAATATACACTTATGTCTTCACCCTACTTAGCTTATGACACTATTGGTTAGCTATAGCTAGCCTCCCCACTGCCATTTATCATGCAAAACTAGGTTAAAGCCTAACCACTTCACATATGTCTGGAAGCTGAGAGGCGATCATAGCACCTGGCCACACCAGCCATGGAGTGGGTCTTCGCAGCCTGTTGGAATGGTGGTGCTGAACCACGAAAGCCACAGAAACAGAAATGCAGAAGCAGTCAGCCATTCACTCCTCCATTCAATGAACACATTCAGCATGTGTGTGTTAGACACCTTCTGTTACCAAGAAATGTGCTAGGGCTGGAAATATAGTGGCACCCCTGGCCTAACATGCAAGGTTTGCCTTAAAAGAATTTCAATTCTATCTGAGGAAGTAAGAGAACTTAATTCAGTAATTGTAATAAATGCACTAGGTTCTGTGACAGTAAATGCAGAAGGTGATCACTAACACGTAGCAGAATCATCTAGCTCAGCATCCAATGCGTGTCTTCTGGCGGAAGCAAGGCCCAAAGTGGGATGTGAAATTTGAGTCTCAGTGAGCAGAGGAAAGGAGAAAGTAGAGAGTGTGCTACAGGCAGAGAAAGACCATGTATGAGGCCCAGAAACAAAGGTGTCTGGGATATTGGAGGAAGTGGAGTGAGTGTGGCTGGACTGGGGGAAGGGAATGAGAGATGAGGCAGAGACTAGAAAGGAAAAGAAGGGACAAATCAAAAGGCCTCATGTTAACTTTGTAAAGTATATGATTGTCTAACCACCGTGCTGCACACCTGAAACTAATACAAAATAGTATTGAATGTGCACTGTAATTGAAAAATAACATTGAAAACAAACAAACAAAGGATCATATGCTATTTATAATTAAGAGAATAAAATCATTCTCTCCCACTTCATCTTCCAGTCATGTAGCATCAAACGCCTCCTCTTTCAGTAATTACATAACTTTAAGAAAACAAGTAACATTACAGTTCATTGGAAGGTATGTATATTCACATTTTGGTCAGTGACAAAGCAGGTGCCTTGAAAAGCAGTAGCACTTTGGGGGTCTAAGTAGCTGTATGCCTTGTCTGTGGCTTATCAACTGAACCATCTTTCAGAAACGTGCTGCCCAAGTACTGCTGTGTCCTCCTAACAACTCACGGAGACACAGTACTTCAACACTTACAAAGATCTTTACTCTTCCTGGGCCCAGGCCACACTTTTGCTCCTAGCTGTTAGCACTAGTCCTTGTTGGTTGGAGTGACACTTCCTATGAAGTTAGTCAGATAGACTCTTTTGTCACAATCATATAAGAGGACAGGGAAGCCAGGTCAAATGCCTATAAATGACTTTTGCAAAATTAACAGACCAAGAACAGGTTGGTTTCTAACACCATTCAGTCTCTACATTGTGCTCAAAGCTGACTCTAAAGCTCAGCGTACAACCGAAGGTCCACCCTAGCTCCTTCGATGGCTTCAAGTCTTCACAAAGTAGAGGGCTGGATTCAATACTCAAAACTTTGTTTAAAGTAATTAGTTTCTGTAACCTGAGGCATGCTATGTATGTCTGTTTCCTGTTAGAGCTGAATGTTTCAAGGAAAGAAGGATTTTTTTAATTGCCAAAGAAAGAGGGAGAAAAAGGACAGTATCATGATTTGTGAAGGTTTAGTTTTGAAATTTTCAAGTTTTCAGCCTTTGCACTAATACAGAAAAATCAATGAGTAGGTTTATTTCATGCATGTGTTCAAACAGAAAATGGATGATGTTTTATTTTTGTTGTGTGTTTAATGGAAGTGATGGCCATGGGTTACACGACCACAGCTGAATGATCAGGAACAGTAACGCATTAAAAAGGCAGGTGGTGGGATCGCAGTTCAATTAAATTCTGCATATTGGAGTGCCAGGCAAACATTTCACTTTCTAGTAGATAAAGTTGTTTTTGTTTTATTTTTCCTGATAATGATAAAACCTTTTTATAATTGCTGTTCATTCTCTGTAGGAAATTAAGGACATTGCTTGAGCACATGTTAAAAGGTCTCACATTTTTCACATGTTGTATGGGAAAAAGTTTTTTCACATTGAGAGATATTTAGATATTGACTATTTAAATCTCTTTCCTTTGTGGTAGGAAATCACAAAGACTCAATCACGTCTGTGATGACACTTCTTTTTATAAGTGAAGGAAAAGGAGCAGGGGTGTGACCAAGCACGTGACCAGGGACATTGTTTTCAGTAGTCTAAAGAGGGCACACAGTCTGAAGACAGTTGTGAAGTGGAAACCTTCATTGGAAGTCCTCCCACATCTGTTGCCCACGCCCACTCTGCTGCCTTGTAGTCCTCATCCTTCATTACGGCTCTCCAGTCAACCCTGCATCTGTCTGTCTCTCCCAGACTCGGCCCTTCCAAATCTAGTCACTGCTGTTCAGTTAGTGTCTCTCCCATACAGTGTTTGATTTTTAGTTCAAAGATTTCTTTACTTTCACTCTTTAATTTATGTATTGTTTGGAAATTTTATAATGAGAAGCTCAATATATGTTTCCAATTTATGAACATGAGGTGTTGGTGGGTAAACTTTTCTAAAAGACTGAATTATAGCAAAAGATCAATGGTAAAATTAATGGGGAAGATGCTGCTTCATTATTCTGTCCCGCCGTAATCCATTTTTCCCTGAGAGTGACAGAAAACACTTCTAACAGAGGGAATTTAATAATGGGGACCGGTTACATGGATGATTGAAGAGTTAAGAAGACAAATATGGCTAGAAAGACAACATCACAATTAATAAGTCATTATTAAGTAACAGTAAAGAATATATAGTGACTGATTTAAATAGGAAGTTTGCAAAAGACAATTTCAAGATGATACCATATTTCTTCTGAGGCATTTCTGGGAAAATTACCCTGCCCTTAATATAAAATAAGAACCCAGAAGAAAACTTGGTTTAGAAGAAAAGCTAATGTAGTGACTATGGGAAATTCCAGCAGACATTTTTAGTATTACTATTAGTAGTATTACACACAAAAGGGGAAATGATATGATGAATCCCTCTAAGAGAGGACTTCAAAGCAAGGATTTGGCAAATTACATCCTGATGGTGGGAAATTTGTATTTCCTTTTTGACTTCGTCTGCTACTGCTGCCTCCTTGCTCATTCCACTCCAAGCAGCGTGGCTTCCTTGCTGTCGTTTAAACATGATATTGTGCTCCTATCTCAGAGCATTTCTACTGCCTCTTCTGCTTCCCTGAAATGCTTCATTGTGGTACCTCCACCTGTTTCACTCCTTCACCTTCTTCAAGACGCTACTTAGATGCAACTTTCTCAGCAAGACCTTCCTTGGCCACCCTTCATAAAATTGCAAGCTCCCAACCCTAAATTCTGTATTCTTCTCTTACTTATTTTTTCTCTGTAATATTATTTGTCTTTCTTGTCCATCTTGCCCCACCAGAATGTAAGGTTATGAAGAGGATATTTGGTGATTCTCTAGCATGTAGAACTTGTCTAGATGCTCAGTAAGTATTCCTTCAAAGAATAGATTTTGATGACACCCAATCTAGTTTCAGAATTCCAGTAGGAAGCTTTAACACATTACCAAAGTTCTTAAGAGTAGGGCCTCAATCTCTCTCTCTCATTTGTTTAGGTTTTTACTTTGTAGGTCCACAGGTTCTGGCAAAAAGTAGCCATTTAAATGTTTGTTAAATTTAAAGTTAGTTATATTTCATAAAACTTCTGGAAGGAGTGGTAATATTACATCTCATTTTAAATATATTATCTTACAACAGCTTTTGAATCCTAGGCCTTTTGATTTTATGTAATAGTTAATGAAATAGGACATATTTAACAGTGAGTGATTTTGTAGGGAAGACATATTTGGGAAGAGAGTTAGGTCCTTTCCTGATAAGAGAATTAAGTATACTTACTTCCACTTCAAATAGTTCTACCATATTCAGGCTAGGGACATTTATGCTAGAGAGTAACACAAACACTATGAAAATAATATCCATTTCTGAGAAGAAGCATGGAGTGTGGGAGAAAATTCTGGCAAAATGATCACATACTAAATTCAGCCAAAATCTTGATGGCTTAAGCTGAAAATAGAAATAGTTTAAAAAGACATACCCCAGAATAGGAGACTTGAAGTTTGCTTTGGTTTAATTATAGAAAATTCACTGACCATCCTGATTTCCTAAGCTAAGGTGTTGCCTATTGGTGGTGCTTATGTGGAAACAGCACTCATGTAGCGATGCTTTAGGTTAGCTCTTGTTCCTGCTGCTTAAAGATTTTTCCAGTGCTCAACTGTAGGGCTCCTTTTCATCACGCATTCTATATTTTTTTAAAACATATTTGTCACATATGATTACTGATCTATAGCATGAACAAAGAGTGAGAGGGGGCAACATAAATTTGAAAAATCTCATATAAGCTGAGATATTAATATTAGGGAACAATTAGTAGTTTTTTTCTTATTTTTAGGTCTATCTCTTTTATCCCTTATATTCTAAGTATACTCAGTAACCATAATTCCTTTATTGGCATCATGAACAAGGAGAAAATGGGTTTTGAGCTTCTTAAATATAGGATTCAATTTGGGAAAAATAAAAAGCATATCTTGGGTATTTTCATGAGACACCAGAATATAGTCTAGTGTTTTTCTAAGATCCTCTTTAACATTGTATGACATTGCACCTATTTTCTCCTTTATGGGGTTTTTCTACTCAATACAAATATCATTTCCTTTGCCCTATTTTATTAGTAAACATTTGAATAGCAAATTCGTGAATATAAAGCAGTCGAGAGTTTGAAAACACACATGGTTTGAAGACCCACGTGGTAACAGGTTTTCTAAGTTCTCTTTTGCTCTAGAAAATAATATGCTAATACAAAGTAGGGATTACACATTCTCTAATGAGAATGCTTTGAGAGAAGCAGTATTAAGCTTTCCTGTTTCATCTGATCACTTAAAGTATCTTTAATATTTTCACGAACCAACTATATTTACTGTAACCAACTTTTACTTGAGCTGAGGTAATTTTCTAACCAGGAGTTTTTTCCTAAGACTCTCATGTTGCTTTTCCATTTCACTGTTTACATTTTACAGTTGTAGTTGTGGGCATGTGCAACACAGAATATGTTATTATATTATGAACTAATTATTGTATTATTTATTGGTATTACAACTGTGAACATACTTTCTCCCGCTCTACACATCTGTGCCGGTGGAAAATGGGAAAGCTGTGGCAGTCATACAGTTCAGGACCAAGCCACAAGATCGTCTCAAAGAACAGCTCTAATTTTTAGACCTAATGATGAACCTCATTGCTCACATTTCCCCCAAGGATTTGTCATATGACTAAAATCAGTTAAAATGGATTTATTAGAATTCAGCTACAAATAACAGTTCCAACCAATGTAGATGAGAATACCTCAATTCTTATTGATCAAAGAATTGTCTATGGATCTAGACTGGCCATGTAATTTTCTGTGCATTAAGATATAGATGTCTATAATATTACCATGGAGAAACTAGGCAAATACTATCTCAACCAGGTGACCAAGGCTAACATCAACTGTGATAAGTCATGTCGATAGAAGGTACCCTTGATATGAGGCGATGAGAATTCTTTTTTGCCTTTGGGTCTTCATCTAGAAACACATAACCTTTGTCTAACCATCAGAAAAACATTGAACAACCTCAAATTATAGGACATTCTATATAATGCCTGACCAATACCTCTCAGCAATGTTAAGGTTATCAAAAATGAGGGGAGTCTGAGAAACTATTACAACCAAAGAAAGTCTTAAGGAGATATCATGACTACAGGTAATGTGGTATTCAGACTGGGATCCTGGGGCACAAATAGCACATTAGGTCAAAACTAAGGCATCTCAATGGGCACACACTTAATAAGAATAAGAATAATGTATCAATATCATTTAGTTAGTCATGACAAATGTAACACACTAACATAAGATGACAGTATAAAAATAGGAGAACTGGATGTGGAATTTATGGGAACTCTGTTCTATCTTTGTAACTTTTCCATAAATCTAAAACTATTGAAAAATACATTGATAGAATTTTAAAATCTATTTACTAATATATATGAAGTAAAGTGAAAATACAGAATATTGGTTTTTCAGTTCCACTAATCATAAACTGTTCAACAGTCATGTGTGACTAGTGGCATTTATTTAGGACATCACAGATGCTGAATATAATTTATCATCATGGGAGGGTGTATTGCACAGTGCCAAATTATAGAGATACCTCCTTTAATTCCTGACACTTGTTTTGAAGCTCATTTTGTATTTGTGGATTCTCTATTGCAAGTGTATATTTTATTTTACTGAATTCTTCTCTGATCTATATTATCATATTTTCCTTCTACTTCCCATGGGTTTATTTTCTTGTCTAATTTGTTTACCTTCTTGTAAAGTAAAAATGGATTGATGTTCAAGTATCTTTAAAAATGTATGCATATAAAATATATTTCACTATAAATATATACTATTAAAGACAACTTCAGGCAAACCACATTTGCATCATACGGGTGCCAGAAGGGGAAGAAAAAGAGCAAAATGTAGCTACAAGGAAAAATTACCACCCTTGGAGAAATAGTAAAATAGTAAAACATTCACTTTTAAATGTATATTCTTTTATAAAAAAACCTACTCATTGTGTATCAGATTGTCTCTTACCTTTGCAGTATATTGCTAGGTAAATATTAAAGTTTTACTGTGTGTATGAATCAGTCATATTTTGACTTCATTTTGTCCCTTTAATTTTAATATATGGTATATATAATACAAATATATCAACACTATAAAACTAACTTCCGACCAATGAGGAGAGTTATCTTTTTAAACACAAATGATATTTAATCCCTTGGCAAACCACATAATTAAATTTGTCCATGTATCTATAAATATAATGTTGTAGGACTTAGAGTTATAAATGTAAATAGCAAAACTCATAAGCCATAAAATCCTACCATTAACCCTCAAATTTACAAATTGGTTAACATTAGATTCAGTCTAGAGATTTCTTAAAATATATGTCAGATGATTTTTAATACTCAACTACCTGAAAGCTCAGTACCTTTCAAAGCAATGCATGTCAGAATCTGACAGCTGTGATTGTTAGAAATGTAGTTCTCATATGGTGTAAAATTAATTTATTCCTTCTTAGGCCATATCACCTTTTAATTAGTATGCAGACAATTCCTGTATCTAAATCACCAGTCTTGTTCTCCCTAGAAATTCCAGGCTTGAATTTCAAATTATCTTTTGTATCAATTATACAGAGTAAACCCCTCTAAATCAACATGACCGTAATTATATCTAAATGTTCTTATGCTTCCCACATCTGTATTGTATTTTTCACAACCTCCCAATTACACTGGAAAAGATCTTTAATTTTGACCTCGACTTCACACCATATAGTCAGTCTCTCAAAAATGTATATAGATTTTACATACAAAATATTACTTATAATATTTTCTTCTTATCATTTTCATTTCAACAGCCTCTGCAAGTCCTCACTATTTACCCTCCGCTTTTTTCTTCTCCTCCTTCTGTGGACTCTTGGATGCAAATAATTGTTTTGATCATAATCCCTAGTTCATGATATTTGCCATAATTATTCAAGGCATGAATCCCTTGCTTTTTAGATTCTAATATAATGAATGAATACTGTGACCACATTCTGAACTCTAGAACTAGGAAATTAATAATAAATTTGTGCTTCTCTCTGAACCTAAAACCTTGTTCCCTCTTAATTTCCAATATACCAGCCTTCAGTTCTAGAATTTTTTATGAGTGCTAATACTGGTATGGTAGTCTTTTTTTTTCTTTCAGAAATATCTAGAAGCTTCCTGCCCATTTACCCTTCTATATAGATTTGAAATAAAAGCTCTATGTCATATTTCATGAAAAATATGGTAATACATTTTTATTACAGTATCATTGACTCATTAGGGAGTATTGCTATTTCTACAACTATAATCTTATTGATGAACATAGGATCTCTTTTCATTTGTTTGTCTTCTTTATAAAATTTTAGCAAGGGGTTATTTATTCTTTTATATATGGGTTTTGCATACATTGTGCTAGAGTATTCCCAAGGGTTTTTAAGTTTTTGCTTTTTATTACTATAAATGGTATCTATTTAAAAAATAATATACATGTAGAAAATATACATATCAAAAAGATGCAGCTTAATGAATTTAATCAAACACACTGTGCATCAAATCAAGAAAGAAATCATTAACTGATGTCTTTTAAAAAATTACCTTTTTTATTTTTGTTGCCTGTTTTGTACAGCTATACGTTTCTTTATGGTGTTTTGTGATTGAGATAATGACTAAAGTTCTCAGAACAGAGCACCGGAAGGGAGAGAAGTTTATAGAGAATGACCCGAAGATTTTGAGGTGAAGACCCTCTGCCAGGGCCTCAGAGCTTTAGCCACCTTCGTCCCCTCAGACTGTCCTTTCCAAGGCATTGAATTACACCGGCCTGTGGCAATCACAGTGTTCGCCTTGTTTGTTTCCAGTTCCTCGGGGATCACTACATCCCTTGCTGCCTGAAGTGTGGCACTTGTAAACCCATTTCCACATATTTTGTCTGATTGTTTCAAGTGGGATGGTAATTATAGTTCCTATTACTCCTTTTGGAGGGAACTTGATTTCTCCTTCTTATTTCCTAATTAAATCTCTTTTTCTATCTAATAAACCAAGGAACACTTAAGCCAGAAGACAGAAAGTGTTGAACAGAATTCAAGTTGTAGAAATAAAAAGAAATGAGGGAACAAAGTCTAGAATAGACAGGACCTTCACTGAAATACGTTTTTGCTTTTTCAGCAATATTCTTTACTACTGGCACTAGCATTTGAAGAGATCATGAGTAATTCATAATTTCTCTCAATGTGATATAAAACCATGTCAAGGTAACATGTAAACTGATATTTGTAAACATATTAGAAATATTAGATGTATTTACAACAGACATGAAAGAATAACAATTAAGCTGAGTTCCAAAAGGTTTTACTCATGTTGTTTTCTTATTTCTGTTGATCCTGAATTTCACATCTCCAAATCCTACTCAGTCTTAGATTAGTTTAAGTCTCTCCAATACAAGAAAACCTTCCAAATGGTTTTAAGCTTTTAAAAGTTGTAACATTTATAAGTTCAAAAACAAATTTCAGTTTTTTATATTATTTTATTATGTACTGTCACTTTCTTTATAGCTTAGAATCTTATTACAATAGAAATTAACTGCTCTCTCCACATTGTTGGATGTCTGCATACCCTTCTTTTATTTCTTTTAGCTCTTCTGTAAATTTACTGGGTATCATTGCAATCATGCTGTTTTGCTCATTACAAACTGTATGTAATGACTGTTCAGTTCAGGTTTTAAATTCCAATCTGCCAAATTAGTGTGTTGTAGTCAAAGGATATGGCTTGTACATATTTTTTAAAAAATTATTTATTGTTACTAAAGGCTGCTTGTGAAAGGCCAGGAATGGAGTTCTAAGTCAAATACAGAGTAAAGAATGCTACTAACAAAACTCTAAGTCCTTAGATGGAGCCAATCAACTGAAAGAGAAGCAAAAGGAGGATATCAGGTGTTACAGGCAGGAAGAGGTTTGTAGCAGAGATATCTAACTGTTCAGAACAACTGAAATCTGATGGAAGCGAGAGCACAAAGAAAGGCAAAGACAGGTATTTTAACCTATCCAGCTCTTTAGTCCACTGGAAAATTTCTTGGATAGCATATGGTAGAGATCAAGATTTCCCCCCAATATGAATATTCAATTGAGTCAGCATCTTTTATTAAAATGAGCCTAATTTCTCTGTTTTGTAGAATAATACCATTGCTATTAATTAGGTGATCATTTATGGGTAGGTCTGTTTCCAGCTTCCATTTTGTTTTACTTGTCTACCTTTGAAAGTTTATAGGAGTATATCCTTAGAATTAAATTGCTAACTTCCACCAAAGACTGTTACTATTGTGATTGGGCTTTAATTGCATCTATAGATCAATTTGATATTGATCTATATCAAATATACATATATTCCTGTATCAAATATAGAGGGGAATTGGTATTATTACCCTAGTGAGTTTTCCTTATGAAAATGGTTTATAATTCCATTTAAGTCTTCTTTGTTTTTGCTTTAGAATTGGTCATTTTCCATGCAAAAAGACTTTTCATGTTACTACCACAACAATTCCAATCTTTTAGATTATCCTTTCAATGTTCTTAGTGATAGCTTGTTCAATTTTCACACTTTAATTATATTGTTTAACGCTGAAGTTTTAAAGAACATTTGCATACTCCCAGAAAGTTCCTTTGTGACTATTTCCAGTTAAGCTTGAGCCCCAAGCTCAAACAGACAAAATGTTTTCTTAAATTTTATATTATCCTATAATAATTTTGTCTATTCTCAAACTTTATAAATGGAATAATACAATGGGCACTGTGCTGTTTTTGTCTTCTTAATTCAACACAATACTTTGGGAATCAATCATGCTGTTGTATTAGAAATCCAACTTCCCAAAGTGGTTGATTATTTCACATTCCCATCAGTAAATACTGGAGTTCAAGTGGCTCCATATTCTTGTCAACACTTGATATTTACCAGTCTTTTATTTTTGGTGGGTGTATATTATTATCTCATTGTGATTTTGTAAATTACCTAATGACTGATGATTTAGATCACCTTTTTATATGGTAATTTTTCTCACAAATATCTTTTGTAAGGGTCCCCTTCAAGACTTTAAAAACTTTTTACTTCTCTTTTCTTCCTTTTTTTTTTGTAGCAAAGAGAGCTACGATTTTATTTTTGAGTTCTTCATGTATTCTAGATACAAGTCCTTTGGAAGAAATATGTATCATACATATTTTTCCAGTCTGTGGCTTCCTTTTCTACTTTCTTAACATTTTTTTCTCCTGTTTTACAGTAATTTTACAGTAATTACAGGTTTACCAGAAGTTCCAAAAATTTATGGGCAGGTTCTTTGTAGCTTTTCCCTAATATTTTCCAATATTAGCAGCTTTTATAACTATAGGACCCTATTGAAACCTGGAAAAAGATTTTGGTCTGATAAACCAATGGTTATACCTTCTCCCCTTTAGAGTGTATTTTTCACTGATCTAGGTTTTTGAAGAAATTCTTCATATATTTTTTTCTTGATGGTGGAGAGAAAAATAATTTCTTTTTTAAAATTATATTTTATTGATTATGCTATTACAGTTGTCCCATTTTCCCCGCTTCATTATCCTCCACCCTGCACACCCCCTCCCACCCACATTCCCCCCTTTAGTTCATGCCCATGTGTCATAAGTTCTTTAGCTTCTACATTTCCCACACTATTCTTGCCCTCCCCCTATCTATTTTCTACCCACTGTCTATGCTACTTATTCTCTGTACCTTTTCCCCCTCTCTCCTCCTCCCACTCCCCTGTTGCTAACCCTCCATGTGATCTCCATTTCTGTGTTTCTGCTCCTGTTGTAGTGGTTTGCTTAGTTGGCTTTTGCTTTAGATCTGGTTGTTAATACCTGTGAGTTTGCTGTCTTTTTACTGTTCATATTTTTTATCTTCTTTTTCTTGGATAAGTCCCTTTAACATTTTATATAATAAGGGCTTGGTGATGATGAACTCCTTTAACTTGACCTTATCTGAGAAGCACTTTATCTTCCCTTCCAATCTAAATGACAGCTTTGCTGGAGAGAGCAATCTTGGATGTAGGCCTTTGATTTTCATGACTTGGAATACTTCTTTCCAGCCTCTTCTTGCCTGTAAGGTCTCTTTTGAGAAATCCACTGACAATCTGATGGGAACTTCTTTGTAGGTGACTGTCCCCTTATCCCTTGCTGCTTCTAGAATTCTCTCCTTCATTTTAATCTTGGGTAATGTAATTATAATGTGCCTTGGTGTGTTCCTCCTTGGGTCCAACTTCTTTGGGACTCTTTGAGCTTCCTGGACCTCCTGGAAGACTATTTCCTTTGCCAGATTGGGGAAGTTCTCCTTTATTATTTGTTCAAATAAGTTTTCCACTGGTTGCTCTTCCTCTTCTTCTTCTGGTACCCCTATAATTCGGATGTTGGGATGTTTAAAGATGTCCTGGAGGTTCCTAAGCCTCTCCTCATTTTTTCGAATTCTTGTTTCTTCCTTGTTTTTTTGTTTGGTTGTTTCTTTCTTCCTTCTGGTCCACTCCATTGATTTGAATCCCGGTTTTCCTCCCATCTCTGTTGGTTCCCCATGCATCTTTCTTCATTTCACATATTGTAGCCTTCATTTTTTCCATCTAATTTGTGAGCAAAATCAACCAATTCTGTAAGCATCCTGATCACCAGGGTTTTGAATTGTGCATCTGATAGGTTGGCAATCTCTTCATCGCTTAGATAAATTGGCTCTGGGGCTTTGATTTGTTCTCCGGTTTGAGCCATTTTCATTTCTGGTTTTGTTTTTGGTCTAGTCGCGGCTGTTATGTAGTGAGGGGTGGAGCCTCAGGTGTTCCCCAGGGCAGGACAGCCCAGTTGCTGGGTAGTGACGCTGTATGTGGGGGTGGGGTCTGAGAGGAGACAATAGTGCTTGCTTTGCTCACTCTCAGATTCCAGTCCCTTTCACCGCTTCCCCTTTGCCTGGATTATCTGCGCATGAATGTGGGACCACCCGGTCAGCCAGCTGCCTTGTGGGGCCTCATTGGGTCTGCACCCTTGCCACCCCGGGCCCGGGGTCTGCTAGTCGCCGCCTGTGCACCTGGGGGCTGCCAGCCGCTGCTGCCTGCGTGCCTGGTCCGCACCTCCGCTTTTTCCTGCCACGACTCAGCCCCTCTTACCGGTCTGGATGAATTGTTGTTGGACTTCCAAACAGTTTGATTTTCTGAGTTCTGGTTGTTTTCTTGTTTCTAAATCTTTATTGTCCTTAATTTTGGTTGTGAGAAGAGGCACAGTGTGTCTGCCTACACCTCCATCTTGGCCAGAAGTGGAAAATAATTTCTTTATATTATTTTGCTAATGTGTGTGCAAACAAGATATGGCTATTCATCAAACTATTTTTCAGATATTTTTCTTTCTATTTCTACATAGTGCATTATATTATATTTAAAATGCATTATATGAAGATATTGAAGGGGGAATGGAATGATTTTTCCTTTTCTTACAGAATATACATCTATCAAAAGCATAATTTTTAGAGAAAAATTAATTTTGGGGTTGCGATAGGCTTTAAATTCTTGTGGTTCTAATTTATATCAACAAGAAAGCTGGTCTGTTGGAACAGGAATTCAATGAACAATGTCTGTACTTTGATGTCAGACTGTACCCTGCCTTGGTTTCTTGAGACTTTGGGGAAAATCCCCGAATCTGATATGCTTCACTTTGAAAGAGTTACTGTCCCCAAGGGGATTTATGCAAAGCAAACTTCTGGAAATGGGTCTAACAAAAAGCAATGCATAGGGATGACAGATGACACCCAGCAGGTGGCCCAGATTGATGCCAGTGGAAGCCCTTGGAAAGCAATCACGGTGAGCTGCTCTCCTCATTCATTTCCAGGTATTATTAGTTGAGGAGAACTTTGAAAACCCTCAAATGGAAAAGTCTCTTGAACACTGAAGCCCTGGAAAAGTCAACTTTAAATATTTATTTTTTAGAAGTAGTTCACATTTTTGTCAACCCAAATTCATACAAAATCCCAAATTTAGAAAATTAGCAAACATATCAGTTTTCGCAGTGGGAAGGGGAGGTCCTGTAATGCAACTTTTTCACTCCTAGTATCCACTTTGTGGGCTCTTCTTGGAGATCCAGTGTAGGCAGATAAAAAATAAATATAAAAATGACTTTCTGAAGGCTACTACTTATGGATCGCTTCCATGTGTGCATTGTTTCTTTGTGTTGTGTCTGTCAGACTGAGCTACTTGAATATCACCTATGGCTTTTCATTGTGAGATTTTATTGTAATAAACAGATGCCCAGTGAGCAAGGACAAGTGTGGGAAGACCCAGCAAAGCAGCCTCTGCAACAGTGCATGTTAAACACCCTTTGTGCAACAACAATGCAATATCAGTCTGCACCCACCACAGTTGTGACCTGTGGAAAGCAGGTCACAATTGTGACCTGGAGCCATACTCTCCCATGATAAGGACTACACTTGCTTTATTTTAGTCTCAGAGTCACTTGATTATATTTCACTTTTTAAAAGTATCATATTCTTTCCTGAAATGGAGATCTCTGATTTATTCCTATTATTTTTCCTACTGTGTAAATATTCAAGAGCATGTTTGATTCCTGGTAGTACCTACAACTCTCTCACGTATGGCAGGTACTCAATGAATGTTTATAGGGGTAAAGAGCTGGGAACTGGAGCCAGAAACTCTGGGTTTGAATACAGCTGCTGTGTAAGTTAGCTACCTAACTTCGGTTAAGTCAATCCACTTCTTGACATTTCAGGCCCTACATAGCTACAGAAGGAGAATAATTCCAAAGTAGGAGTGGAGAAAGAGGTTGTGAGGATTAGAAAAAATTTTTACAAAACACCTAGTATATTATCTGGCATATAGTAGCTTTATTATAGTATATTATCTGAAATGCTAGTTGCTTTATTTTTTAATGAATATTATTGAGGTTGTTGTTGAATTAACTCCTACCTAATTGAATTTAATAAATGTTATTAGCCTACTGGAAGAATTTCTAATTGTAGTTAGACTTGAGAGGTTTGAGCAAGAGTAATTTCTTTGCAATTTGGCTAACTGTATTTGTGCAAGAAAAAATTAGTAATACGTGCTAGAGCACTAAAAAAAATTAATTCCATGAACCCTTAGGAATATTTCAAAGGTATGAACTAACACAGCCATGGGTAGTGTCATTAATCCTGAGGTTATTACTCCCCTCTATTAAATAACATAGGGGTAAAACATAATACCCAAATTCTCAAAAATAAGCCACTTTTTACAAATGATTGGAATTATCTTATAATATTAGATAAATGTTAATTCTAACCTTTTATTTTATGTTTTATCAATTTCCCTGAAATGGTATCTAAACTTTATGCTTGATACTGTAATGTGTTAAAGCGTATTAAGACTAATTATGCCCCCTACACTGTTATAACAATAACTTGAAGGGGACCTGTCAGCTGTGCATTGACACAAGACATTAATGGGTACAGCCTAAGTAAAGAAGCATTCAAGCAGTGACAACATGACATTGCTAAACTGGCAGAGGACACGGGATCTGGCTGTCAACCTGATAGGTACACTTAGAGATGTGCAACATAATTAAACCTTCCAAGCTGTGGAAATCTACGAAATACAACATATCCTGAAATTTTGCATCACCTGGAGCTTTGATGAGTACAGCTTTCATTTAATTATCTGCACTATTTATTTTAACACATATTAAGAAAGACTGTTCTTCACAACAGAATGCTCTTCCACTATTCTATCAATGTCCTTTCACTGTTCAGACTCTGAGCCATCAATCTACTCCCCTTAAGTTTAACTAATATGAGGTGCTTCAGAGAAAATTCAAATTCAGCTGTTGACCTTGGTAGTGGATCCTAGCTTCACATGCCAATCTGTAAAAGATAGAAGAACTGAAATGAAGTTCCCATATTGACAGTTGTCCTGTAAGTTACTTGGTTTGTGTCATACAGTGTATGTCATTTCAGGGTATGCTAGCTGCTTAAATTTAAGTTCAGTTTCTACAGCTCAAGCAATCCACGGCAGTACTCCAGTTTTCTTCTGGCTCCCATGAGGCCTGTCAAACCAAGTGCAATTTGTTCTTGGATTAGGAAAAGGGCTTGATTTTATAAGAATTGCCATTTCCTCCTACTCACTTTGCCCCATTCACAGAACAGCTGTTAGCAACAGAATATGTGGGGATTTTGGGTATTAGAGCATAATAAACAACATCATTCCTTACCAAAAGAGAAAGTGGTGGTGTAAGAAGTCTCAATCCCAAAACAGTTTGCAAAGTGTGGCAGGATATTCTTTAAATGCGACACACTCTGAATGGTCACTGGCCAACCTATGGGAAAGGTAGACATTCCCAATGATGAATACATAGACAATAGCCACAAAAATGGCAGAATTGGGCTTCAATATATACTGGTTTTGATAAAGAAAATGGGTGGGGAAACCCAGAGAAATCAGATTTAAAATATGACAGCAAATCTGATGAGACTTTGAAGTAATTGACTTTCTTAACTTGAGATTTTTAAAAATTTTAGGATTGAGGGAGAAAGTAAGTAAATCTCATGTATATACTAACTGTAGCAGTGGGAAAATGACTAAGATCGAGAGAAGCAAGTTGGGTAGGGATGGTTGGGTCAGTGGTGCAGGCTGTAAGGAGCAATGGGCAAGATCAACCCAGCACAGGTGCATGAAGGAGATAGGGATGAAAATGACAGCTGACTTTAGAGCAGCATGTAAGTTCATAATTAACATTATCTGGGAAATAGAGTGAACACAAAATTTATGTTACAAGTGAATGTGATTCTCATTGAAAAAAGAATATAGAGTTAAAAATACAATAAGAAGGGAGTGGAATCAAATTTAAAGTAAACATTCTGCTAAGCAAAATTGTAGAGGGATATATTATCATGGAATACAGTAGATCCCAACTTGGAAATAACTGCCCAGCTGAAAGAGAACAGGGATTAGCACAAGGAGTTTCATACTACTCTGGATAATGAAGTGTGGGTATAGACAAGCCAATTTATTACCTTTGAATATAATATAACCATATCTGCTCTTCTTAATTAATTAAAAATATTAATGAACACTAATTACACATCCAGAGCTATACATTAAGTTCTGGTGGTTAGGCGAGTTTGTTGGGGACTCATGAGAACAAAGGAAATAAGGAATCAAAAGATAGTGCTTGTCAGATGGTTGGGGAACACAGACCAAACACAAAAGGAACCCTGAGAACTAAGTAAGATAATGCTCGCTCATGCCTAGTGTTATGGAACTAACCTTTCTATATCTAAGGAGTGATTTTAGGATGAAATAAAACACTATTCTTTTTAAGCAAAACTGTTAAATGTGTATCTGAAGTGAACGTGGACTCAAAAAGAGCTAAACTAATTTCCATACCTCCAACAGCTGTGTGAGCTAAGGTAGGTCATTTATCTCTCTAAGCTTTTATTTCTTATCTATAAAACAAGAATCCTATCCTTTCTTTTAGAGTTGTTTTGTACTTTAATAAGTTAGTGCACTTAAAACTTTAGCACTATGCCTGACACCTAGTAAATATTAAATAAATGTCACTATTTTTTTTGATTCACTAGTGGAATTATAGTATTAAAAATGGAATAAAACAAGTATAACCAGAAACAGTGAAATTAAGAACAAACTGACAGTAACCAGAGGGGAGGTGGGAGGGGATAATAGGGGGGGAAAGGAGGAAAGGTTTTCAGGAACATGTATATAGGACACATGGACAAAACCAAAGGGGGGTAGGATCAAGGGTGGGAAGTGGGGATGATTGGGGTGGGGGGAGTGATGGGGGGAAATGGAGACAGCTGTACTTGAACAACATTAAAAATTTTGGAGAAAATATAATGACAAAAAAACAAGTAATATGCCCATCTTATATTCCTAAAGTATTGAATCCTTTTATTCTTTGACCTTGTTTGATCCAATGGATACATATGGTAAAAAAGTCACACTAAGCAAGGTGGAGAAAAGTAAAGGTGCCTGCCATAGATTCATATAAAAACCATGGTTTTCAATGAACAACTTGGTATGCCATGATTGAAATATGTTATATGATAATTTATTAACCAAAGCTACAATTAAATCAAGTAATTTTTCTGTTTTATCTTATTTTAGTTAAACATTTGTGCTCAAGGGAAACTTCTACCTTTGTAAACATCTCACTTCCATGTGTTTTCAACTATCCTACATTTCTTTCTAAGTAGCAATAAAATTGACACAAGATTATAAGGTTGTGTGGATCATTTAATGCCATTTTGACACTCTGATTTTCTAGTTTTTATTCCTGTGTGTGTATGTATATACATATATATGTATTTATGTTTTTGTGTGTGTATACAATGAGGTCTGTCTGGAAAAATTCCAGCTATTGTTAATATAACGAGAAAGGTTTACATGATATTGATGTAACCTGGCAGCCAGAGAGAGTGGGCTAGAATACACATGAATGAACAATGATGACTTCACTTTACTAGTCAGAAGGGGCAGTAGACACTGTTGAGTGAACATGTGTACTGTGTGGCCATTGCATTTAAAATTACTGAGCAAGTGAAGCAAAGAATCTGCATAAAATTTTGCATGAAGCTTGAACATTCTTCCATGGAAACTATTTGGATGATTCAGAAGGCCACTTGTTACTTTTTTATACTCTATCATTATTTAATTATAATTAAGTAAAACAGCTATAATTTCTGTTTGTACATATTTTCATTTGTTTACATATTTATTCAACAAATACCCATTAATAACAATCAAGTGCCAAATACTGACCTTGTGCCAAGACAACGAAGATGAATAAAGGGTAATCCCTTTTCAAAATAGAAACAAAAAATGTTTTTTTGTGATATATTTGTACTTACAAGTAATAAAACTAAGAGTAACATTGCTGATCTGTAGATGAATTAATAGGCTTTCAAAGTCTACAGCTATGGTTGATTGCAATAACTTTCACAATATTTGGCATCTCCCCACTATCAAGACGTATAATCTATTTCTCTACCCTATGAATCCACCCTTAGCCGTGATTTTCTCTAATCATAGTACATTGGCAAAAGTGGTGTCAGCAGAGGCTTCAGATGAATTGGGTTTTATCCTTTCTGGCTGCTCCTTTGGACCCAGAGACCACCATGTGAAGAAGCCCAGGACAGCCTTCTGGAGGATAAGGGCTCATATGGAGCTGAAATGAACCATTACGGCTGAGACTCCCTAGATTAACCAGTCTGCCAACAACAGATGTATGAGCCAGACCACTCTAAGTTATCCAGCCCCAGCTGAGACTCTTGTTAAAATAAGAAACAGACACTGCAACGAAAATTCGCCCTAACTTAAAATGTGTGACATTTAAAAAATATGCCATATACCATATGCCATGTTGGTTTTTATTACTGTAGTACAGTAGTCTTCCCTTATCTGAGGTTCCACTTTCCACAGTTTCAGTTACTTGTGGTCAACAGTGGTCTGAAAATATTAAGTGGAAAATTCCAGAAATAAACAATGTACAAGTTTTAAGTTGCTCCCCATCCTGAGTAGCATCATGAAATCTCATGCAGTCCCTCTCTATCTTGTCCGGGACATGAATCATCCCTTTCCTCAGCATCTCCTTGCTGTATGAAGCGACTGCCTGTTAGTCACTCCGCAGTCTTCTCTGTTAGCTCACCATTGTGTTGCAGTGCTTGTGTTCAAGTAACCTTTAGAGTAGCCTAACAATGCATCACGATACCTGCGTCATTCATCGCATCCCAAAGGCAGCGTATCAGCTCACGTCATAACCAGACAGGGAGTACAGTACCATAAGATATTTGAGAGAGAGACCATATTCACATAACTTTTATTACATTGTATTATTGTTCTATTTAGTATTAGTTATTGTTAATCTCTTTTTGTGCCTAGTTTATAAATTAAAATTTATCATAGGTATTATGTATATTTATACAAATGAGAAAGAGAAGGTGTTGAGAGTTTACAATAGTAGGGATCCTTCAGTTGCTGAGAGAGGATCTGTTTTCAAGGGAAAAAACAGTAAAGGAAGAAAGAAATGCGCTTAAATGAACTTTTACCTCAAATTAAAATATATAGTTAAAAATATGATGCTTCTCAACTTTTCATTTCAGTTAAAACATAGAGAATATCCAAACAAACTTGACAGATCCACAACTTTTAAGCTACCTCCAAGACTGAACATGAAACTGAATGTCAGAGACCACAAAGTTTATGAGTGTTATTCTACTATGGCCACTGTATGAGTTTTCTCCACAGCCGATGTCCTCAAAACTTAGTAGCTTACAATGATGAGTCAGTATTTCTTATGACTCTATCAGTTAGAAAGGTGGTTCCTTGCTGGATTCACCTGGGGTGATGCAGCTGCATTCAGCTGGAAGGTCAGCTAGTTTGGGACATCCAAGATGGCCCCACTTTCATATTTGAGGCTCATTATTTCTCTAACAAACCTCTTGCACTGTATTAGGCTGTGCTGGCCCCTTGTATGTTAATTTCAGTGTCCTGTTTCAAGCACATGAGGCAGGAAGGCTCCTTAGGACCTGTGCTTGGAATTCATACACTGTTACTTATGTCATACTATTCTGTTTGTCCTCATTCTGACAAACAGGACATAGAGCCCAGGAATAGCAGCCCAGGACATAGAAGGTGGAGAAATAGACTCCAACCTTTGATGGGAGAAGTGGCCGTATGAATATAGAGGGCCAAGACTACCTGGATGGGAGGAAACAATTAAAGAATCTATGAATGCAAACTTTATGGCATAATCATTACTAACTATGCTTATGTTGAAATGTAGACAAAAGAATATCATCATGGTTACGTTTGTTAACTTTCCATGATGGCTGAGCACAACATTACTTAACAGGTGTTCTGGGAGGTGGGGAGTGCATTTTTTTCTGAGATATTTCCAGAAAAAGCACAAAAACTGTTCTTTTCCACACTGAGGTAGAGAAAAACTACATATTATATTCCACTCAGAAATTATGATTCTTGGCATGATAGAGGCTCTCAACTGAAAGCTTGAGGCAGGGAATTTTTGGACTTTCTGCTTCTCAGCTTCTGAGATGTGGGACTTGTTACTGGCAGCCCTTATCCTTAATGTGTTCTGACAAAAGAAGAGTTCTGGTTGGAAAATTGCTGACATAGATGAATGGGAAATTCTTTCAACACTAGATAAAGAGTTTGGCAGGCACAATTAATATCATCCTGGTTAAATAATTAAGAAAATGTCAGGTGCCAATAATTATAGGCATAACTATAAGTTATAGAAGCATGCCTTTTCCACCCTGTTTCCTGCTAGAATGGAGACAGCCTCCCCCACTTTCATTTCATCACTTATTTGAATAAGGTGATTGATATTTGAATAAGGTGATTGTCAAGGATTCAATGAGTGAAAAGACCCCACTATTACAAAATTCTTGAACCAGCTTTGAGGCAGCGTGTGTAACAATTAGTAGTACCAGATTATTATTCTAAATTTTTAAAACATTCCCTTTATATAGGGAATGTTATAAAGAGACATCTATTCCTCAGTAACATTCCCCATAGGCTCTTCTAAAATGTGCATATCCACAGTAAATTCTAAAAGCATTGCAATTCATTAAAATGAGACATTTTCTTATGCCAATTTTCACAGCAGTATCACAGCCATTATTTCCATTTGTACACATTAAATACCTGTGACATGAATAACATTAAATACCTGTGATATGAAGTGACAGAAATGTGAGTTTAGTGATGGAGTAAATTTATTAGAGCAGATGGGTATATAATGCTGTTTAAATGCAAGTATACATTGATGACTGCTCAGTCCTCCGTAAAGTTAACAAGTGAGTGCATCTAACCACACCTTACATTTTGTAGCCTATTTAAGATTTCAAATACTAAGGGACCGTGCAGTGTGTAATAATAAAAGAGCGGCAGGCCCTCATGTTTTTCTTAACTTGTGAGAAAACTTTTATTACCTTCGGTAAGTTTCAACAGCCACACAGTTTAAGATATATTTTCCCACTAAATAAATAATTTAGTAATAAAGTAAAATGAATTTAGTAATAAGATAAAATGAAGCCTGTTACCGTAGCAATATCACCAGATCCAGGTTGCATTTAGAATGTCTTTGAAGGGCTCCAGAGGAGAAAGATACCGGTTCATTTCTAGATGACATTAGATCATCTGAATTATCTTTCCTGCTTTCTACACTGATGACCTATTGTCCTTGATTTTTTTTTGTTTAGTCAGAATGTTATGAGATAATATAAGGATATCAATTTACCCTAGTGAGTGTAATATATGTCATGTCATTTCAGAATTAATGTTTTCCATTGAAAGGGTATATTTGCAGGAAGTTTAAATGCTAAGATTGTGTAGTAAATGTATCATGTTTTAGGCAATACACAAGATAAGAATGAAAAGGGGAAGTTAAAAAGGAAAGAACTTAAAATAAACTCTGGCCATTGTGCAATAGCTGGGACCTATTTGCCCCTACCTTAAAAAAATAGCACTGGGAAAAATACATGAAAGTGTTATGTACCGACAGTGGACAAGAGTCAGTACAGCACAGTGATTCCTGGGCTAGGGGAAGTGACAAGGTGAGCGCTTTGATTTTCCGTTTTCTCTTTTGCTCGAGTTTCTGGTCCACAGAGCAGGGAGACAGAGTTGAAAAGAGGGGGAGGCAAAAGAAGTGAAAATTTAATCAAAAAAAGTAGGAGCAACTAGATTAATAACAGGTAAAGTAGACCAGATGGGTTGATAGGTGGACAGTAGTATGAATAAATTTAAAATATGCTATAAAGCAAGTATAAAAAATAATAATCCCTTTAAAATTTCTTATAGTATTGGCTTGGTGATAGACTCCTTTAGTTTTTTATTGTCTGGAAAAAAATTAATATCTTTTAAAAATAAAGACAATATAAATTTTTTTAGATATGCAAAAGGTAAAAGAATTTATCACTAGCAGACCATTTGTACAGGAAATTTTAAAGGAAGTCTTTCAGCAAAAAGAAAAATTATGCCAAATAGAAATATGGGTTTATACAAAGAAATGAAGAAAAGTGGAAATGGGTACTTGTAAAAGATAATTTTTATCATTTAAAATCCCTTTAAAATATAATTGACTATTTTATGGCAAAAAGTTATATTGTGTGGTTTAGAATATATGTGGAAATAAAATATGTGACTCTAATGGCACAAAGGTTAAGAGGGGAGAAATGGTAGTATACTCACAATGCATACTGTAGTGTGAGTGAAGTTACAATATTTTTAAATGTAATTTTGATAAGTATACATATTGCATGATTCCCTTTATTTAAAATATTCTAGATAATGCCAAAAAAAAAATCTATGACAGAAGATCAACCATTGCCTAGGGGATGGGAGGACATAGAAAAGGAGGAGTCTATTTCAAAAGGGCAGAGGAAAATTCTTAGAGTTGGTGGATTTTATTTATTTATTTATTTACTAATTCATTTATTTATTTCCATCACCATTTATCCCCCCTACACCCTCTTCCCCTCTGCCCAACCCCCCCTCAATCACCACACTGATGGATATATTTAATGTGTTAATTATGGAAATGGTTTTATAGGTTTATACACATTTTAAATATGATAAAATCATACACTTTGAATACATAGTATTTATTGCATATCAATTATATTCTGATCATGTTATTAATACAAAGTAAAATAGAACAAAATAAAACATAAGAAATTTAAATTATCGCAGGACATTAATCATTTTCCATCTGGGAAATTTGAAAAAGCTAGTTCCCTCTTTTAAAAATGTTTCCAATTTGAGCATGCGCCATGTGTCAGGCTGTTAGTATCGAGAGCATTGTATAGAGGAGGTTCTTTCATGCCTATGACACACATATCAGGAAATTCATCACACTTGTTTCACACGAGGGAAAGCAGAAGTTGGGGAGGCTGTGTAAGTTGTGCAGGGTCCTAGGACGAGTGGCTTTTGGGGTCAAAATCCAAACTCAGGCCATCTGATTCCAGGATTCATATTATTTACCCCCTCTTTTATCCTACAAACATTGGTATTTTTCTATAATATCAATGTTAAAATGAATATTGGGGCAATTTTTTCCTTAAAACAAGGATCAAATTTACATCTTTAAGTTTTTTGGTGTTTTTTCTTTTTCTTCCGACAAGCCCACCCCTCACTGGAATTGTTTTTCAGTTTGGAACCAGAAAAGAGCATTGGTCATTCTAACTTTATCTTTGTTTCTGTATTAATAGCTCAATATTAATAAATTTCCATTTGTTTTTATTCATTTAGGTCTTCTGAGAGGCTTACCAAAGTTTTCTCATCTGGCCATTATCATTTGGTGTAGAGATCATACATTGAAAATATATACAATTAATTTGATTATGCATACAAGTGGTTCCTTAAATATGGTAGTTCTGTTGTTCCTTAAATAATTTTCTTGTGGGCCTGGAAATTGTATACTAAAAATGTTGAATATGGAACATATTAAAATACTTCAAAAATGAGTGCAGGCTTCTAATCTGGGCCCCACTGTGCTCTTCATTTTTCTGATTGTGACATAGTATTTGGAAATGAAGTATACAATAATAAAAATAATCCACTTGATTTACGCGGAAATAAAAGGAGGCCAAGTTGAAAGAATGGTTTGCCTCCCAGAAAGTTCTATCTTGCAGCTAATGCTTTTCGTTGTGTAGTAAGAGCCAATTCATCAGCCTTTCAGGCTTACAACCTTGAAGTCACCTTTCTCATCCTTTTGTCTCATGGATAGTCACATGAAGTGTTTTTATTTATCCCATTAAAGCTTTAGCTCAATATGACTCTTACTCCTCCTTTCATCCTGTCCCTCGTGGAAGCATGAAGTGACTGCGGGAGTCCTTTCTCTGACATAGTCTCATTGTCTTCACCCATATCCTGCTGACCATTTCCAGGACAAGCATCCTAAGACACACTAGTTTCCTTAGGTTACCCAGTTCCTCAAGATCTTAGAATAACCCTGTTGTTCTATATCTTTTCTAAACTTTATAACATCCCCCAGCCCTGTGCCCTCCCACTACACAGTATCATTTGAAATTTTACACATCCACTTCCATCTTTAACATATGACATATCTATTCCCAGGCCCCTGTCTGATCTTAACCCTTCTCCCCAAAAAGGAATTCCATCTAACTTAGGAATACCTGAATTATATCCTTTACTTTTATACTGAAATCAAACTCTACTTCCTTCATGGATTCTGTTCTGAATCCTCCAAACCACATTCATACCCTCCCTTTGGGAATACATGTGATGTTTATATTCAGCACTTAATATTTAGCTGTTTGTTGGTTTTAAGTAAGCTCATAAGATTATAAACACGTTCAAAGAAAGACGTACTTCCTCTGCATCAACTAAAGTTTAAGGCAGTTGGAATATCTTAAAGTATTTACTAGCTTTTTTAATCACATCATAGATTCATACTAGGTTATTAGGAGTCTCCTCGGCACTAGAAGACTGGAAAGACAAATCTCTACTTTTCATATTTTGAATACTCTTTGTAGTGTACCATCTGTCTAATTTAAAGGAGGACTTCCCATAAAAAATGAACAAATGGCAGTAAGAACTTGGACAAAAAGTGGGTGATGAATATGCATACTACTACATTTGGTCAACAATGATATGTGATTATAAAGTTTTGAAGTTAATGTTTTTTCATGCATTGTAAATAAATTTTTGAAAGATCAAAAATAATACTTTGAAAAATATTTTAAGAAGTAGAAATACCTTAATTAATTGACTATTTCTTGCTTTGCTAGATAAGATTTGAAGTCAGAGATTTTTGTTATGAATGTGTAGACCCTGCCATGTCCCTTTCTCCTCTTTCATCTTCCTAAGCATATTTTAATGGCATTGGAATTACTCCCAGATTTTAAAATAAGAACCACAAAGCCAGCTCTACCAGATAAATGTCTTCTCATGTAGTTGAACCAATGGAATAACGGTACTTGTTCAGTCAAAATTCCAAACCAATATCAGTTTATAGTATACACAACTCCCAGGAAGGAATCCAAAGATGCTAAAGAATTTTGCCATATTGCCAATGTTTTGCACAAAAGGAATATTCCAATGGCAGTTTGCTGTGGAAGGCTCTTCTTTACGTGCTTGTATCTGGCCTATATTAAGTCTACTGCATTTAAATTTTTAAAAGAAAACAAATACAAACAAATAAAAAGCCATCCAAATCACCTCAAGATTGAATTTGCTTCTATTTAAAGTTTCTCTGTTGAGGAAAATAACAGCTACAGACACATATGTCCACACATGCAAACACAGCTACACCTATGTCCACACATGCAAACACACACTTTTTCAATTGTCTGAACTGCGTTTGACTTCATGTGCATATTATTGTGAATGCATGTCATTCTTTGATTTCAGAGAGTTTTCTCAATGCTCTGTTTACAATTCTTTTTGGAAAACAAAATTCCCTGAAGGAAGTTTTATTACTCTTCATAACTAATAACTTAAAATGTTAAGGAAAATTAGCTGCACCAAAGGGAAAAGCAAATTAAAAATGAGCTACAAATGTTAGAAAGGCAACTCAGCCAAATTATTCTTACATTGCGTTATAATGAGATGATGTGTTTGGAACTAAAGAGAAGTAATATAAAATATGTACATGTAAAATTAAGGCATCTTTATATCAATTATTCATGGTAACCCAAGAGGAGCCTACATGACCGTCTTCTTTGGTATTGCTTTACTAACGACTAATCTCTCTCAGCACTATAAACAAATACGTTAAATCCAAGGAACTTAACTGAGAATGTTTAATAAAACTGTGAAATTGAGAGACTCCTTGAAATTTTCTTTTAAAATATCTTAATTCAGAAATATATGGAAATATACAATCAACTTCCTGATTCTTCATCTTCTTGATTGTATTCGCAGAACTAAACATAGGTTGTTGGGAAATAATGATACTTAACCTATTTTTTAAACTGTGGAGAGATAGTTTTATTCGTGGTTGTTTTCCAAATGTGCGTTTAAAATGTGGATCTGTGAGGATCATATGGAATTCACAGAGATGACTATATATATATCTCTACCCTTTGACTAGTATTTCCTTGCCTCACTCTTAATGTAAAATTGGGAGCCTGGTGTTTCAAATCACAGCCTAGAAACAAAGAGAGTTTATGTAAAGGAATTCAGCCAAAGATCTATCACTGTGGATATAACCGTGCAGATATGGAGAGAATACTGAAAACCTTAGTTTGATTTCTGCGTCAGCAGCATAGTGGGTAGCACAGTCCCTGACGGCAATGAACAGGTTTTCAAATCTTGAGCGATTCTTCCTATGGATGATCTTTCCTATGATTCAATTTCCTTGTACATAAAATCATGCTACTAAAAGTCAACCACTGAAGGGAAAAATGCAATGATAAACTTATTCACATATCTGAGACAAATTGTGAAAGGAGAGTAAAGAAACACAAGAAGGCTACATGGTATAAAGTAAGATGGTAGAATGCAACCAGAATATTTTGGCAATTATATACACTACACTGTACTAAATGCTCCACTTAAAATATAAATGTTTTGAGATTGCACTTAAAGTTTAAAAACTCTAACTGAATTGTTTACAAAAGGCACATATAAACATGCTGATATCAAACTAATGGAAGAAAGTTGAAGGAAACGTAAACACTTTACAAATTATATCCAAAGAGAAAATTGTTCTGCCATGTTACCATCAAATGAGCTAAGCTTTAATGCAGAAGAATACTATGGGTAAGAAGAGGAATTCCAAATGATAAAGATTCACCAGGGAGGTATAACCATGTAAAATTTGTTTAAACCCAATAAAATAGTTATAAAATGTAGAAAGCAAAACATCATAGACCCAGGGCCAGTAATAATTAACTCGTTGTACAATTACAGTGGGAGCATTAAGCCAGACTCTTTCAACATTTTATAGAACAAGATGAAAAAGTCAATATAAGATGAGCAGAGTTCCCTCAAAAATTCCTGATACAATAACTAATGTTTATGAAAAAAAGTTATTTTATCACTTACACCAGAATATCACTTCTGTTTGAGGTTATAGGATAGAATAGTCAGGATTCATTGTTGTCACACATTAGACATGACACAAAGTAGATACCGGTGTCAAACATGGAGTGGCTATGTATCATTCAATAAGATTAGTTGACAAGGCCTGAAAAGAACAATGGTCTGGGACCTCACCCTCTCTCACCCTCTCCAGATTTTCCACACTCTTGTTCACTTTGTGAACACTGTACTCCACTTCCCTGCATTCCATTAGTAGCATGACAAAGCCAGACCCATTAGCTTAGCACAACCTTTAATAAAAGAACATTTATTATTGCATCCCCCACTGCTTCTTAAAGCAAGATTACATCAATAATGGACTATTCCATTTTCTAGTTTTCAGCTTTATTAGTTTTCAGCCAAAACTTAATCAAGATGTAAGGTCAATGAACACAGAGTCAGTCTAGCCCTTGAGGGAGTGAAAACAAAAATAAATGTGACTTTGGAAGGTTCTTATCACTGCCTGTAGAACTGTAGAAAATAAAATAGCAGCTAGATGTTTAAAGACTATTTTAACTCTGAAGTAGCCTGGCTTGCTTATAATTTGGAAAAGTTAACCCAGTTGGGGCCAATGCAATTACAAAAAAGAAGAAAACTTGATTGTTTTTCCATACATGAAAACATTAAGGAAATTAAGTTTTCCCCTTTTGTCCAAGTATTGACCATAATTATAGAGAGCAGTGATTCTTAGTTACTATAAAATATGGAAGTGCTTTTACATGGCTCCTAACTACATAGCTGATTATTAAACGACCATAGGAAGGCTGTGGTTTAATGAGTGTAGTTTTGAAAAACCATGGGGGCGAGGATGGAGGCCGTACTGAATTATATGTCTTCTCTTTCATCATTAACTTGAAAGCACAGCCAAAGCTGAACGTGTCTAAACTAGCTCAAGTCACATTCGATTACTAATTTCCCACAAGTTGTTCTATTACTACTGCTCTTTCACAATAGAGAGGGAAATGCAGATATTTAATGCTGCACCTTAAAATCTGTTTAGATTAATATTTTTCCATAACATGGTTCAAAATGTTCTCAGTCTGTAGGAAAAACAGAACCTCCTGCTTTATATGAGAGTATTTTTAGAAGCAGAATGGAAACCAGAGAACAGAGGTGAATAAAAGATACAAAATAAAAGAGATGTTCTAAGTCTGAAAACATATGTGGGAAGTTTAGAGTTCAAAGAAAATTTAAAAAAAACCATGAATTAAGCCATTTGGATAACTTTGTCATATTGCTCGTGATTACCATTACTGTTTTTAAAACAAGACTTCTACTGTGGAGCTCAGCGAGGGTTATCAGAGAACAATGCGCCACCTACAATTCCGTTAATTTTACTCTGTGGGCCTAGGCTTTCCCCTGCCTCTGAATGAAAAATGAGGCAGATCCTAATGGCTTTTATGGTTAATAGCAAATAGTAAAAATTATCCTCCAGTCTCTTCAACTCACATAGCACACTCTCAGTTTAAGAGCCAATTGCTTAGGCCTAAGTAATAGTGATAGCTTCTATCTTGCTTTCAAGTTAAAACTTCTTGCTTAATATAAATGAGACTCTGGAAGATGGAGAAAGAGAAATATAGTTCCTTATCCCATCTTCACCAGATACCTTGATTTTTCCTTTTCTGTCTTGTTCCTTTTAGCTCCAGGCCCCCTTTGTTTGGAGCTGTGGGAAGGAGGAGAGAAAATGGAGGCAGGAAAGTTTCTAATGACTGGTGTCACTGTGGAGATCTACCACCTTCTGAACATGACAGATGTGTGAGCTGACTCTTTCTAATAAAATCCCCATCGCTTTGACCACTCAGCTGAGGTTCCCCAAGCATTGGTGAACTCTGAATTTTCCCTTGTGAGTCCTTTAATAGATCTAAGCATTTCTCATTGTCTAGCTTCTTTCTGCTGAGAATGTATATATGTTCAAAAGCACCCAATGTGGCTTCCTTCCTTTCTTTTTTTCATGCGTATGCACCAAAGGAAATTCTCATGCATTCAGTACCCTGAAAACCCTGAAAAATCAGTGAGTGCAAGCTAATTCTTAAACAATAATAATCATTCCTTTTCCCCACCATCTAAGTGACTAGTTAATCATTTAGTAAACCATTAGCTTTCTTTGTCCTATGTTAGAGACCAGTCCATGGTTTCCCACAGACTAGAATGGAACCATACAGGAAACTCAGAGAGTCTCATATGCTGCAGGTGAGGGACAGGCCCTCCCATAAACTGTCTCTATAAATGTTGTGAAAAACAACGTTCTCTCTATCAAAATTATATTACTACCTCAAGCCCACTTATTTTCTCAGTGAGGATGAAGGGTTTAAATCTCATAATTGGTTGATAGATGCTTCTGGAACCATGAACTGCACCTCTATTTGGAATGTAGTACAGACCACCATGGTACTTCAACTACAACTTTTATTTTACATTGTGCTACATTAATATTGATGTTACCGTTGCTCAACTAGTTGCATTTGAGAGATAATCATTGAACAAATTTAGTAGATTAATCTTAGTGTTGGCTAGAAATTCAGTGAACAAAGCTTTTTCAGGTGCTATGGTCTATTCAAGATGAATTTGTATAATGATCAGTGCATAATATTACATCCTGTTGCCAAATACAATTTTGCTCTTCAGATGTCAGGAGCTCCAAAATATCACACTATAATCGAGTCCTTGAATAACACTGTGTTCAGAAACACCGTACACATTCACTGATGTGTTTTCCAGAAAGGTTGGGTAGAAAGCTGTCCAGCTCATTCTTCAAGTCACAAGAGAAACTAGTAAAGAGAACTGTTGACAGTAAAGACTGCAGGGCTAAGTCCAAGAAACCTGGATTTTCCACTTCATGAAAGTGTCATCTCACAGGGGATATTTAATTCCCTTGAATTTCATTTTTCTTATTTTCCAAAATGTCAAATAATCCTACATAGCATGCTTCACAGATGATAAAATATGCACTATGCATGAAAGTGCTTTAAAATTTTAATAAAATATTAAGTTACTTTATTGTTATCACTAGTTATTGTTAGCTAACAATAACAATAGTTGTTATTATCACTATTCTTTAGACTTCATTTAAATACTAAATATCTAGATTTCTTCAAATGTGTAACTTGTGACTAGTTCAACTATATGACTACTAATTTTTCCAAAAAAAAAAAGAGAAGTCCTACTAGAGATTGGGGAAGGTGGTGTGAGAGATCAGAACCAACTAGTTTGACATTGTATACATTGTAGATGTGGTTAATAATATTATTTTTGAAAGATCTACTAAAATTTGTCATTCTAATTCTTTAAAAGTTGTCATGGCCAAAGTTATTCATCTGTAGCAGGAGATTCAAATGTAATTTTCTATGAGTAAAGGGACTACTAGATGCAGAGGCAACTCAGAATATATCTATTTTGACAGGAAACTCAATGTATCAAAAGAATGATTTTGGCTTAATCTAAAACAAGTGCTAGAAAAAGTGAAAAATCAACAGCACTCAGTAAAGCAGTAAAGTTAGTATGTTCCCTCCAGTTTTCAATGTCTATATTGAAAACAGCTGTGACATTAGAAAAGCATCCAACCCCAAATGTACATGTGCCAAAACCTCAAAACCACCAAAGGTATAAAACCACGTCCTCCTTAATTGAGGCTGGATGAAGAGTGATAGTAAAGTATTGCTTGCGGTTTTAACATGGAGCCTTCCTCAAGCCAGGAGAAAACACAGCCCCAGATGCTCAGATGGCGTGCACATTTTCTTCCCTGATGCTCTCATGTGGCTTCCTAGTCAATTGTTTACAGCAGCTCTGAATACAAAGAGGATAACATTTTATTTTGGAGACTATTTCCAAAGATGAATATTTGGATGTGTAAATCACACTTGTCTCACTTAAACTTTGAATCTCACAGGAGTAAAGTGACGTAGCTTCCTCAAACCACAAAATCAAACTGATTGTTAAATCATAGCAACTTGCTGTCTGGCTAAGGAAGCACCACTTGAATAGTTGTTTATCACAACATTTAGCTAAGGGGTGGTCTGATTAAGATCTAATTAAGACTAATTTATTTCATCAGAGATATTTAAATCAATGACTTCATCTCATATCACCTCTTTCTTATGGTAGATACATCATCAGATTCAACTGCATGGAATTCTGTACTAGCCTCTATTTCCAAATGATCCAAGTTGAAGAGGAGCCAGGTTTAAAGGTATGGCTATTTTAAGTTACCAAGTGTGGTAAACTATAATTTCTTTTTACAAATATTCTGACTGCTACCATTGTGTATAGTCAATTTACTACCTTTTTATTAATTATAGGCTTGACATCATAAAAGTACAAACATTGTCAAGAATTATGAGTTTAACATGATATATTACTTTTTATGAAGATACTATTTTTTCCCGCTAGGATTTTCTCTTCATCTGTATTTAGGTTGACAGTAAGGAGCAAAGATAAAGAGGCGTGAATTTTCTCCTGTTTTCAGCTTTCAGGAAGTATCAGTGTTTGAAATATCCCATGAGGATCAGGACCTATTTATAATGTGTGCATATGCGTGTTTTGTTGTTGTCTCAAAGAAAATTATTTTCTCAGGCACATATCCATTTCAACTTGATTCTACTAAAAAATTCTATGTTTTTAAATAGCATTTTTGTTTTGTTTTGTTTTAGGGAGGTGGCACTCTCAAAGGACCATCATTGTGCCCTGGAGAAAATTTAACTATGATTCTGTTTTGTTTATTTATTTTATCCAGAGTTACCACAAGTAAAACAAAAAAGAACAGTTTAATATAATAGTTGTATTATTATGGATGCTATAAAAAGTTATGACAAACTTAGTGATTAAACAATATAAATGTATCCTCTTATAGTTCTGAAGTTCAGAAATCTGAAATAGGTCTTGTGGGCTGAAATCAGGTATGTGCCGAGGTGTGCTCCTCTCTAGAATTTCCAGGGAAGCATCTCTTTCCTTGCTTTTTCCAGACTCTAGAATTGCATGCATGCCTTGGCTCATAGCCCCTTTTTTCATCTTCAAAGCCCGCATCTTCTAATATCTCAAAGTCTGACACACTTCTGCTCCCCTCTTTTGCTTACTAAGGACCCTTGTAATTAGAGTGGTCCATCCAGAAAACCCAGTAAAATTTGCCTGGGTTAAAGTCATCTGACTAGCAACTTTAATTCCATCTATAACTGTAATTCTCACTTGATGTGCAATATAACATATGTAAAAGTTCCGGGGATTAGGATACGGGCATCGCCAGAGGTGAGTGGAGACTTTATTCTGCCTCCCACAATAATCAATCAGGAAAATATTCCTAATACTGTTACTTTCAAAGACCAGCCTCACACCTGAATTCTCTCATGCTTTTATCCATTGGCTTCCTTATCTTAACACCTAGTGGGAATTTTGGGTTGGATTTTCTGTTTTGTATGTGGCTCCCTATTTGAAATGTACAGTTTTATTGGTACCATAACATATCAATTATTATTATTTGTTAATTTATTGGGACCAGCCAATAAGGATTAAATGAATAGAATATGTGTGTCCTTTATATTTTGTTTATTTGATGTGTCTGTTAAAAATATTATTGTTGTAAGTTCAATATCTCTTTGGCAAGGTCATGGTGCTACGTGCCAAGAGGAACTATCCTATGGCAGGCTACCTACCTTTGAAGGACCCTCAGAAGTGACATAGCACATAACCTCAAAATGTAGACAACAGTTAATTTATTTGAAATGCTTTCTGTGCTAACTTTAAGTTGGTAAATCAACATGTCTTGAGTGTTTACTCTCTGCTGTGTGCTTCAAGAGCAACTTATCCTTTATCTCTAAACCACCTTTCATAGATAATGCAACCGAGGCTCAGAAATAGAAAGCTTGAACAAGATCACAGAGACAATATGAGGTAGGGTTGTTGAGATTCTAATTTGGTTCTGCCTTAGATAATTACTTAACCAATAATACACTGTAGCAAAAACAAAGAAAGGGGGTTTAAAGAATAATTGCAGTTCTGGGGAAGAGTAAAAATAAGAAATAACAATGTCATGTTAGTAAGGGCAATGCATGTTTTAAGGATTGGGTGTTCAACCTTGCATTTGTGGAAGAGACTAGGAAGAAAAAAGACTACAAGAAAGCTGTTGAATTAGCCTTACCAACCTACAAAAGAGGAGTATTGTCATGATGATGGCTCAGAGGAAAAATGTAGAAAAAGATAAAAAATTCAATGTCAAAATCAAAACACTGAAAGAAAAAAGGAATGGACATCAAGTAAAAAAATGGAAGAAAACATCTGTTGATGTTGTACAAGGAAATGAGCACAGAGTTAACAGTTATGAGATTGAATCTTGATTCTACTATTTAGTAGCCACAACTTTAGCCGCTTAATTAACTTGTTTGGGCAGTAGTTCCCCATTGGAAAGGCAAGAGGAACAAGTCACTGTTGTTACAAGGATAATGTACAAAATTTTTAGATATCAATAGCTCCAGAAGATTTAAATAGTGAAAGAAAATGGGTTTGCTTGGAGACAAAAGAGCACAGAGAGACACAGAGAGACATTCTTCAAGGATGTTAGTTTTGAAGAGATTGGGAAGGAATGGAAGCTAGAGAATAGATGGAAGGACTAACATTCCAGCAAGAGCTCTACATTTCATGAGTAAACCTATCAAAGCAGTTTGTATTGTGAGACTGAGATACTGTGAAAGGAGGTCAAAGTAGGAAAAAAAATGTTGCTTTTGGTTGAGTCTTCCTTCATTCCCCTGAGTCTCTATCTACTCTGTATTTGAAAGTCCTGCCAAGAAGAATACAAGATGTTGAAAATGTTTCTTGAGTAGCAGTATTAGGTTTCTCTAGCTTTATTAGCTTCCCAGACTTGCTGTATTTAAAGGTGGTTCTATTATCCGCAGTGGTGAAGACTGAACTTGGTGGTTTCCCCTACGGCGGTGACAGTCTGTCAGGTGACTTGCAGTCCTCTGGGCTCCTGTGGAACTGTGCTCCCATTTGTGTGAAAATGCTGTTGGCACTGTTGTAGCTTATCTCAAAAGGAAGGTGCTGTAGTCAAGTCAGTATTTGGACTGAGGTCAGGGCAAGCTACGTAGTTATTTTTTGATTCCCTATGAGAAATTACTACAACTCAGAAATCAGCATAACTAATATATACCCATATTTGGCTTCATGCAAGACACTCTGAAATTAGTACTAGGAGAACTTTTCTACTGCTGTTGACATTGTACATTTCCTTTTGTCAGACAAGGACAAAAAGAGAACATGTCAGGTTGGTTTTTTGTTGTTTTTGTTTGTTTGTTTGTTTCTTATAGAAAATCCATAACAAAGCAGAATAGTTAAGTGCAATAACTATGTTATTTTGGGTTCTTTGTAGGATTTTGTTTATAAAATTCATATGATAATGCTAAGTGAAAAAATAATGTGCAATTACATATACAACATAACTATAACTAAAAGATACTTAGAAAAGAATGACAAAGAATCAGCAAAATATTAACAGGAGTTGTGCTTGAATGGGATAATATGACTTTCTTCTTTCTACTTTTATTCAATAATTTGATTATTTTTAATATAAAATATAAGGATTGATTCTTATATGACTTCAAATTTCTCTTATAGCTTAATTTACACATTTCCTTCATTTATTTTGTTATTGTTTGTTTTTTGTCTTTGCCTTCTCAAATGATCATTCTTTGGAAACTGGTATAAACTAGAGTAATGCACATTTAATAAACCCCAAATGTTTTATTATGTAAATACTTCTATATAAATCAAAGACACACCATTTACTTTTATTTTAGGTTTTTTTTCTTAAGTTGGTTATAATTTTTAAGGATCTGTCACATTGTGTTTGAGGACTCTGAGTAGGAAAAGAAGAGGCAAGTGAATAGATAAAGTTTAAGTGAAAAAAATCTAGCTGGAGAACACTTATCAATTACTAGATAACTCAGCCTGAGGTTTTGTTCTACATAAATATTACCTAAAAAAACAAAAGTGTGACTTCTGGGTAGTCTCATGGGCAATCAGAGTATTGCCATTTAAGTGTTATGACTTTAGGGTAGGGGGAGAGGCCTTTCCTGTCTTAACTTAGCTTCTCTCAGGGCTTCCTCTACCGATTGAGACATGTGTGCATGTGTTTAATGTGTGCATGCACACATGTGTGCATGTGTGTGTGTTTAAGAAATAGGAGAGGGGAGTAGAGGGAAGGAGAGAAATGGGAGAAGAGTTCGTCTTGTAGCCTAGCACTTAGTGAAGTAATGGAGTCATGTAATCATTGGAAGGATAAAAGGTAGGCGATGTTGCACCGAAGATCATAAAAATGGCTCTCTTTGGCTGCCTCCTTTTATAGCTTAAAAAAAGATTTGTCAGTGTTCTAGGAATTGATGTGAGATGCAATAGAATACATGCAACTTAGTAAATAGTTGACTGAGTATATGGTAAACATTCTTCATTAAGATGAGTCATGTTGGGCCCTGGCTGGTGTAGCTCAGTGGATTGAGCGCTGGCCAGTGAACCAAGGAATTGAGGTTCGATTCCCAGTCAGGGCACATGCTTGGGTTGCAGACCATTTCCCAGCAGGGGACGAACAAGAGGCAACCATACATTGATGTTTCTCTCCCTCTCTCCTTCCCTTCCCCTCTAAAGATAAATAAATAAAATGTTAAAAAAAAAGATGAGCCATGTTGGATTTGCACGTGAGTATGGAAGTCTTGGCGTTGAATATAGGGGTGATTTTTGTCTTAAAATGTACTGCACATTATTTCCCATTTGCTGTTATTGGTAGACTAGAGAACATTACATTATTGCCCTTATTCAAGGTAATGAAAATATTGACTAGGAAAGGTTTATATATTTCTGTTTGAGATTTACTTTTTGGTTTACATTAAAATCTGTCATCAGTTGATCTGGTCAATCAATTGCTAATATTTCTGTACCACCATGGACCCCATCAACACTTTGTAGCTCTTACAGCACTCCTGAGTTCTTACTGTGTTTACAAGATTTTACTAGAAGGCTATTTATGTGGCACTTAGGAACATTGCTTTACATATGCTATGCGGAATAGTCAGAGAAGGTCCTTAAAGGAACTCTGGCAACGGCTCCCATATAGAAGAACAGTTTTTAGCCATTTATTTGAACACCACCTATCCTTCCTACCAAAGTATTATTATTTAGGGTCACAGGCCACCTTCTTATTTACCTATATTTAGTTGTTTAGACAAGTGTAATTTTTTCTATATTTATATGATGTCTCCAGCAATGTGGATATTTTGTATTGTCAAAAAGCCCTTTTAAAGCCTGTCAGCAAAGATCTGGAAAACAATCTATTCTTGGGATAATGGAATAATCTTTGAACTGGAATCATTTAGTTTAGGTTTCTTAACAATGAAGATTATAATGCTGTGTTGAATACAGCCATCATTCTTTGGTCATTCACAGCTCCAGAGAGCATTCTGTTATTCATTTACTGAGAGAAAAATCTCACAATAAGCTTTCTTAGCTGTTTGATATAATTTTTCACCAAAATATTTGTTTAAAAAAGTAGCACTGGGTCTGAATGACCTCAAAAATATTCTTGGTTACAAAAAGCACAAGGAAAAACATAAATATCAAGAATGCAAGAAATCTTGCATTTAAATGCTTATAATTTACAGAACTGGTTGAGACAAGTCATTAAATTTTATTCTAATTGTCCTCATCAAATTGAATGGAGATACTGTAACTTCCATGCTTAGATCAAGAAATTTGTACATGCGTCCTGAAGTGTTTAAACTGCTCTGCAAACATAGTATATTAACTTTATAAAGTATTGTCTGAAATAATAATCATTGTCAGTTTTAAGAATATGAAACTCATGCAGAGTTCACCTTACATTTAAAAATATACACCTTGCTCAAGCTCTGTTGGTCCTTCAAGAATGCCATGGCTCCCCCTACAAAGATACTGTTTTAAAGCACATTACCAAGTAAGGGGAACAGGATACTCAGAAATAAAGGTTTGGGGATATTTATATAAAAGTTTTAAAAATCTGTATTATCACACTTTTGAGTTTTCTACTTTAAAATGTTGTTTGATTACTATTGGTTATATTAGCTTTTTGTTCATAACATTCTGCAAAGCTGTATAAGAGAAGGTACGTTTTAAAATTATTGACAACATTGAGACCAATAAACAATACACATTATCTCTTGGATTACAAAAGGTACAAGTCTAAGTAGAATTAACCCTTCTATTTTTTAATTTAAAAAAACAAAATAAATAAAATCTATCTCTCCTGTAAACTATATTTTTGAGTTAAAAATGTTGCTTTTTGGAGAAAATTGCTGTAATTAAAACGTCTTGCTTGAAAATTCAAATTGAGCATCACTGGAAACTAAAATCAATGCTGTGTACTTTTGGTGCTTTACCAAGTTCTGTATTATTTGGGTGTCTTGTTTTTTTTACCTGATTCTTTACTAATACTATATTTATGTATTGCTGTAGCTAAGCCTGCTTCATATTTTCCCATTTCAGGATGAAAGATTTTTATGGCTGGAGCTTGGAGGAATTTTTGTTGTTAAAATAACCAATTTCTTTTCACATGGTGCTATTGTAAGACAATAGATTGCAATGGTAATGAAATCACTAACTTGTATATTGCAGATATTCCTAGAAAGTCCTAGGTACATTTTTAGCCATACTTTATCAGCTCAATATAATCCTGTGACTGGTTCTAGAAACAGAGTCAGAATGAAGTGTATCAAACTTGTTTCTTGAAAGCAGTCTAAAATCTATAGCTTCCGATACCTTAAATCATAGAAATGCATTTGACTTATGGGAATGGACATGAATGATTACTACCAATAGAACAACTACTTAAAAAAAAAACATCTCTTCTAACTAATACACAAATTGAGCAAAGTTTGACTGTGAATTCCTTCCAGTTTCTGTGGTCAATCACCACTGTGTGTGATTACAAAGATGTATCTTATAGAATAAAATAAGTTTATTGGGCTCATCAATGGCTGAAATGAAGGGGACAAACAGGCTACAGAAGCATGGGAATTTATTAGCACAAGGTCCCACAAAGACTTTGAAAAAAATAAGAATTAGTATATAAATCTAAAAAAAAATAAAACTTTGGTTATTTTAAATTCTATAGTTCTATACTGTTTTTATAATCTGTTATCTAAGTGTCAACATTTAAAATCACAAATATATACAACTTACCTGGTATATAAAATGGAAATGCTATTAAAGGACATGAATTGGCAGCTTATTTACAAGTCATTAAATTCAGCCAATAGAATAGCAAGCATTTTGTGTGCATCAGCAGTAACAGAGCAGTATATTAAAAGCTAGGAGTCATGTGTAATTTTACACAATCCAAAAGAAAGCTTTCTCTAGTGTTTCTTGGCAACGGAAGATAATTGTGCAATTATCTTACGTACTCTGACTTTCATTCTCAGTCTAACTCTGAAGAAAAAAAATCCACTTACCTGATCAGTTAATCTTGCATATAACTAAAAACTAGTGTTAAACTGAGAGTCCAAGATTATTTGAGAGTTTAGAAATTAAGTTGTACAATTTAGAGAGGAGGAAGAATCGAATATGGAATTAATATTATATACACATATAAACACATTTTGAATTACATGGGAAAAACGGATGTATGTTTAGAATTATATTCCCCATCATTTGTATAAACTTATTAGACTATAGGAGTTCTGATTTGCTCTTCCTGTGACTTCCTGTGAGAATAGGAGTTCTCAGACTCTTCTGATTTACCCTTCCTGTGACCTCCAACAACCCCACATACCACCTCTGTTCTTGTTCTCAGAGTGATCACTGCTCTCTCCTTTTTCACGTCTCCCACAGGACAGCTCTCTTGTCCTGATCTACCAGATTTCTTCCACTGGACCACTCACTGATCAGTGAGGAAGTGCTCCCTGCAGCTCAGGATATTTCCATTTGTATGTAGCCTTAGGGAGAGTGATGAAGGTGGCATAAATTAAAACAGCCTTAACCTCCTTTTTACACACTAAGCAAACTGAATGACAAAAATAAAATACTGTGATTATTTTAATAAGTATTAATTTAAAATTTGAAAACTGAGAATTCTGTACAATTCTGTGAGTAAATGAATTCCTGTGAGCAGGAACTCTCAATCCAAACCTCAAAAGTATCTAATCCCCAACCTCAATCCTCCCAAAATAAGTGAAGTAAATTGCTGATAAGATGTGGGGTTTTTTTGTTTTTGTTCTTTTTTTTTACTATTAAAGTGTTTGAATACAGAGAGGATTCCCTTATTTATAAGTGGTTGTCCAAAATACCTACTTAATTACTACTTTACACTTTCCCCCAAAATAATTCATCATCACTCTTTCTGAAAAAATATATCTTGACTCAAAAATCACAAACAACAACAATAACAAAAACCTCTCAAGTGTCTACAGACATTATTATATCTGGTAGCGGCTGCACTCGAATCACTGTTTTTTAAAAATATTACTTTAAAAAAAGGTCCTGATACAACCTGTATATCTCTGTCACTCAAGCCTCTTATGGGAAAGAATAGAAGGAAAATAATATTTTACCTGCTTCCTAAGGGAACTACAGGTGGTTCTTTGACATTGTGTTCTCTTACAGTTTAAACTGGGATATTAAAAAATAATCAGTGTATCCCTATGTTAGTACTTTTCTCAAGATTGTTATAGCTCAGTTGGTTAGAACCTTGTCCTGATACAATAAAGTTGTGGGTTTGATCCCTGGTCAGTGCACATACAAGAATCAACCAATGATTGCATAGATAAGTTGAACAACAAACTGATGTTGTCCATTAAACAAAGTAAAAAAAAGAAGTCAATTAAAAAAAAAAGGTTATTATAGTTTTTGCCAGTGTTCTGGTTACAGAGTTCCACAGGTTTTAATGGTGTTCCTCATGAATGCTTTGCTTTTTCTGAACTGAAGCTTCTTCAGAGATGCACAGATGGCGCTGGAGCAGAGATGCTCAGTTTCTCTGAGCTGCGCTTGCTTTGATTACACAGGGGAGAAGCACTGAGGCTTGGAGGGGTTGTCACACTCCAAACACAGCTGTAAGTTCGAGGGGCACACTTTAATGATGCTTAGTTCTACTTGGCGAGAGATTTACAGTGGCAGCAAGATAGTCAATTTTTTTACATCATTCTGTTCTTTCAAATTGGAATGTGTGGCCTTATTATAGAAAGGATTTTTTTATATATATAAAACATCTTGTTTCTGAGTATTGGAATGGTGAGCTTGGTCTCATTAATTAAATATTTCATATTTCTTTTTTCTTCTAAGCATTGCCCAAATGTGAAGTTTAAAATAATTCCTAGAATATAAATTCTGAATATAAAATTTGGCTGAAAAACAGGACTGATTCTGTTAAAACCGCTCATGTTATTTCATTGGAACACATTTTCTTAAGATGAACAGACAAAAGAAGAAAATGAAGTTAATAATTATCCTTAAATTAGGTTTGTGGTGACCTTGTGAATATTCTCCTATAATTCTGAGTTAAAAAATATATCTCACAGCCCACAGTATACAGCAATAATTACAGAAGTAATTCTGGAAGAAAAAAATATATAACCTCACGTTGTTGACTCAGCTGTTTTTCTGAAATGAATCAGAAATTGAGCACTCCAAACCTCTCTTAAGAATAGCTTGAAAGTTAAATGGAGGTTAATTATCAAAAAGTACAAACTTTCAGAGGAGGCATTCTGGGATGGTATACCTATCCTGCTCAGAAACATACATTTGAAGAATAAAATTAATCAGTTGTATTAAGAATCACAAACATGCCTTTTTTTTCTTTTAATTTAACAATGATAGGCCTGCTCATAGGTGGAGGATGCTTTATGTTAGTACATAGGCTTATGTCAACCCATTAAGGCAACAATGATGCTGTGATTCCTGAGACTGGTAAATTCTGAAGCAGTCATTTTTCAGAAATCTGGATAAATTGAGAAATAGGGGAGTATTGTGGTTAAGCAGAGGGTCTCCAATCAGGCAAACTGAAGTTAGAATTCTGGCCGTGCTGTTTCTTGTACGACCTGGGACATGTATACTCCCTTAGCCTCAATTTTTGGTTACAGTAAACTATGAAAATTATGGTTTTGTGGTTTTTAATATTGAATTGAATAATGCCAATTTGTTGAATTTAATAAAGACATCCATGCTCAGTACATTTTAGATCTGGTTAGAAATCAGGGTAACCTACTAACTGGATGTAGCTAGATAACTTATTGATAAGTGAAACTGCATCTTGTTTTTTTATCATGGTAGACCCCTCCGAGATAATAGGCACTCTCAATCCCATCCCCAAGAATGGTAATCAGGTCTTGTTCCTAAGGAATGAATTGATCTTTTGTCAAGGGAATGAATTACCATTCTTGTGTTTCTGGGTTGGAAGGGAACCATTGGCAGTCAGTGTTGGGTTGACCTGAAGTCTTACCTTAAACATTTTGTTTCAATGCTCATGAAAGCCTTGAAGTTGAAGGGAAAAGAGAACCGGTGTTTTTTTTTGTTTTTTTTTTTTTTTTAGTTGTGGGAACTAAGAGCTAAGCACTTAGAAGGGACCAGACACAAGGAGAAAGTGGTGGAGCCCAGGAGCCAGGGGTTCATATTCCTGGGCCACATTTTGAGAAGTATTTTACAGTGGGTCCACTTCCCAGAGAGTGGGTGAATGGATGTATGGGAAGACTGCTAGATCCCTGGAAATTTCCAAAAAATGGGGCTGGATCTGAGAAGAAACCTAAGCCTTTCCTCCCAGACAAAACTCCTTAGAGCACTGTGAGAATTGCCTTTGTCTTCAGTTACCAATCGTGGTAGAAGACACATAAGAAACTTGTTCTGTGAATTGTAGTCTTTGTGCAAGTGAAGAACACTAGGCATGGCTTCAGTCTTTAGGTGCCATATTATGTGGCTACTCAGGGAGGACACCTTGCTGAAACCCCTGCCTCCATTAACATTACCTTTGGACCCCTAGGGGAGAAGAGGGGAATTTCTGCATTTCCATCTCTTAAGATCAGTGTGGGAGTGCATTCGGTGATCCCAAACTGGGAAGAAAAGAGAGCAGACACTATCATTATAATCAATTTAATATATTTTTAAATCAAGACCACTTTGATCTTCTAATCCTGGGTGAGGAGAGTTTGATTAAAAGGCTTTTACAATTGAACTCTTAGGAAGAGATCAGCTCTACAATTTTTGAAAATGAAAAATTATTTTTTATGTAAATCCATTAAACATTTTTCAACCTTCATAGAAGGTAACTTGATGTAACTGTTGTTAATTGTGCTCCTTCTTTGCACCCAGGATCCACCAGATAAATGGTGGTTTCCTTAAAAAACCACTAAGTAAGGAAGCTGTGAACATATGTGGAAATGAAAATATTTTCCAAGTGAAAAGATGGGAGTGGGCCCTATGGAGAGTTAGTTAGGGACAGATCACCAACTATCTTCCTCTTTTAAAATTTAAAATCCTTCCCTCCCTCCTTCCTTCCTTCCTTCCTTCCTTTTTTTTTTTTGTACATTAATTCTGTCCATGGCATCTAATCCACTTTAAAAAGAGCTTTTAGAAATAACTTTTTTTAACAGGTACAGCTAAGATCTTTACATCTAGGTTGACTAGCAGACCAACAGAGCTGGGAGAAATTAAGTTGTGATTGCTTTGGAAATGTTGAACAGCAGAAAACAATGCTCCTACTAGAAGTTAGAAATCTTGCCCTGTTCAGTAATTTTAGCAAAATGCAGATTTGAAACAGAAACCTCCCAAGGAGTTGAGCTTATGAGTTTTCCAGAGACTTGTGCCAATCCTTTACCAAAGTCAGGGTTTTGTATTCATGTAAGAGTTATTATGTATGACTTTATTCTGAGAGGGAAGTATAAGTAATTATTTCCATTTTACAAATCAGTTACAGTGTACCAAAAGTGTGTGAATAAGCAATGTTACACATTTCAGCTTCTGTCATAATGTGTTGTGTAAGCAAATTGGGCTTGTCATTCTCTTAGTGATTTTCAAAATATTTCATTTTAAGACAAAAACAATATTCACAGAAGAGAAAGTAGGTATATGAAAAAGAAATGGATATATTAAATCTTAGCCAATAAACTCATTTGAAATTTCCATGATGACCTATCTCTATGTACTTACTGCTTCAGAATTTGTACCAGGGTAGTGTGAAGCATATTTAACAAACTAGATATTTTAAAATAAATCTATGGTTCAAATTGGATTTGAACAGTATATTTTCTGTTCCATTATTAATAGCCTACTCAAATTTATTGGCTAATTTCCTGAGAAAATAAATTATTGTCCACTACGTACTTTTTCATATATTGTATCTTTTTTTTTCAGTGCTTTTTGTTTATTGGATTTATGAAAAACACATATAATTTTATCTTATTGAATAGATTTTCAGATTGTGGGTATTTGATCTGCTTTCTTGTTCTCCACATTGTAGGAGGATATATTCTTATCTACGTAAGACCTACCAGACGAAGGGCACTGCACTAGGCGCCCAGGGAAATACAGAGATAAAGAGACCTGATCTCCAGAAGTTCGTCATAAGATATACACAAAACATATAATAATGGGCACTGTGATCTCTTTTAATAATTAGTATGACTGTGGGCAGTTCATTTTATTAAATATCAGAAAGGTTAATTACATTGACAAAAATCCTAGTTGGATATTTGGTTCCGTCCAAAACATCCATGGAGACATTTGGTCCATGCTGACCTGCCTACCTCACCTCATGTGCCATTACCAGCGAGGCTGCTGAGGCTTGAAAGGTTATTATTGACAATACAGCCACACACAGTTATTAGACCAATAAAATGTGATCATGTGCTTTGTGTATCAATCCTGTAAACCAAAAGTAATTTTAAAAATGTGTTATCTGAAACCATTCCTAAGTCTGGATGTTTTTGACAGGACACAATATCAGGGACAATTTGGCACAGAACAAGTATGCTCATGGACAGTTTTCATATCACTGATGTGTTGACTTGGGCCGAATGTCTGCATCAATGTATTGGACAGGACCAGATGCAGCTAATAGAGAAAATCATTCAGCTACTGGGTACCTGGGCCAGAATTGAAAACAAGCCCCTTCTTTTTTAAAAAAAGTCACAGTTTTTATATGTAGTCAACTTTACTGTTCTATAGCTGATTTCCTTTGAAGTTGTAATTATTCCACTCTGTGAGTAGGTAAGATTATGTATCAAGGACTTTGCCAGATATGCACCACTCTGTCCAACCACTTCCTCACATTTCTTTTATTTTTTTAATCTCTAAAAGGTCATGATAGTATGTAGCTTATAAGAATTCACAGGTAATTCAGTGGGGTAATGTACATAAAGCACTTAGTGTGTTGTGTCATATACTTATATGAGGGGGAAACCCACTCCCCCACAATGGAATTATCTTCCGGAGGGTGGCCACTTGTAGCACAGGCTTCCCCCACTAGGTGAGTGTTCTAGGAACCCATCTGTATCTGCGTACCAGCTGGCGCTGTTGTGAGAGGCTGTTCGGCTCCAGTGAAATTTTTTTGAAGACTCTTTCAACTAGTTTTTCCATTTCATGATGGTTGATTTACAAGCGCACCTGCCCTCACCCATTGAGTGTTCAGCAGTTTTTGGCCCCAAACAGCATGACCCCTGTTCCCTACCCTCCCTATTCATCCAATCTCACCCTGAACAACTTTTCTGTTTCTTCAGATAAAAGGAGTCCTCAAAGGGAAATGTTTTGCCAATGCAGAAGAGGTGAAAAAAAATGGCAGAAGCACTAAAAGGCATCAATATCAATGAGTTCCAAAAGCATTTTTTTCCACTGATGAGCAGTGGAAAAAAAGTCTCGATAGGTGTATTGCATCAAATGGAGAATACTTGGAAGGTACTGAAGTTTAAACATGTAAGAATAAATACACAAGTTTTTGTAAGTAAGTTCTGGGTTTTTTGGGTCCCCCCTTGTACTTTTTCCTCATGCTATACATAGCATATGTTAAGCATCATTAAAATACTAGTTCATAAACTACATGATATATATATATAAAACATGCAGATGTTTATGTTATATAGTTCCATTATATATGAAAGCATATTGAATATTTATATATTCTGTATGAAACATATTTTATATAGCTATAAATGATCTAACCTCAGTTGGATTATATTCTTATTTGGTACCATTTCCAGTGTCTCAGGAACTTTCTCTCCCTCTTCTTTTCCTAAGATGGGGTCAGAGTGTGTAGAGGGAAGGGGTCAAGGTGTGGTTCATCAGTCTGCAAAGCAGGGAGCAGGGATTCAGGTGCTCATGCAGGTGCCTCTGCTTCTCTAGTCAGTAGGCACTGTCCCTTGTGTCATTGCTGCTCATCCTTATGGATTCTACAGTGGAAGTGTGACTGGTGTAAGGCACAGTCTGGTCACTTCTCTCTTGGCTCAAGTGGGATAACCTGTAACAACCTTAGTCTCAAACTCTATTACAAAGACCTCTGAGGTCAGGCTAGAATTTGATGATGAATTGAGAAGTCTTATTAGCAGCCCTTGCAGCATAATCATTTCACATATTCTGCTGGAAAACTCCACAGATAGATTTCCTAGTCATCTCTCTTCTATTCTAAATCCATTTGGAAACCAAGAGTAGCAGAAGGAATGAAGGAAACAATGAAGGAAACAATGAAGGAAGGAAGGAAGGAAGGAAGGAAGGAAGGAAGGAAGGAAGGAAGGAAGGAAGGAAGGGAGGGAGGGAGGGAGGGAGGAAGGGAGGGAGGGAGGGAAGGAGAGGGGGGGAGAGAGAGAAGGGGAGGGAAGAAGGAAGGCACAGGAAGAAAAGGCAGAAAGAACCCTGACTGCGTGATGCCACCTATCTTTTATTTGTATGTGTCTGTGGGGTAGGTTAGTTCAGCATACCTTAGAGATATTGCAGGTTGGGTTCTAGAGCAGCATAATAAATAAATATCATCATAAATCTAGTCACATAATTTTTTGGCTTCCCAGTACATATAAAAGTTATGTTTACACTATACAGTAATTTCTTACACATGTAATAGCATTTTCTATTAAAAAGATGTATATAAAAATAAGAAATAAATAAAAAATTAAAAAACCAAAAAATAAAATAAAATACAATGAAAAAAAAGATGTATATACCTTGACTAAAAATACTTTATTGCACCCTGCTGGTGTGGCTCAGTGAATTCAGCACTGGCCTGCAAACCAAGGGGTCACTGGTTCGATTTCCAGTCAGGACACATGCCTGGATTGCAGGCCAGTTCCCTAGTAAGAGACAAGCCAGAGGCAACCACACATTGATGTTTTCCTCCCTCTTTCCTTCCTTTCCCCTCTGTCTAAAAATAAATAAACAACAAATCTTTAAAACATACTTTATTGCTAAAAAATTCTAACCATCATCAGAGCCTTCAGTAAGTTGTAATCTTTTTGCTGGTGGAGGTTCTTGACTCAATGATGTTGGTTGCTGACTGATCAGTATGGTTGTTGTTGAAGGTTCAGGTGGCTGTGGCAATTCTTAAAATAAGACAATAATGAAGTTCACTGCATTGATTGACTCTTCCTTTCATGAACAACATGTCTATAGCATGCAATGCTGTTTGATTGCATTTTACCTGCAGTAGAACTTCTTTCAAAAATGAAGTCATTCTTCTCCAAACCTGCTAATACTTCATCAGCGAAGTTTATGTAATATTCTAAATCCCTTGTTGTCATTTCCACAATCTTCATAACATGATCACCAGGAGCAGATTTCATCTCAAAAAACTACTTTCTTTGCTCATCAATAAGAAGAAACATTCATCTATCAGTTTTATCATGAGATAGTAACAATTCAGTCATATTTTTAGACACCGATCCTAATTCTAGTTCTCTTGCTATTTCCACATCTCAGTGTACTTTCTCCATTGAAGTCTTGAACCCCTCAAAGTCATTTAAAGGGGTTGGAAGCAAGTTCTTCCAAAGTTCTGTTAATGTTTATGTATTGACCGCTTTCTGTGAATCACAAATGGCATCCTGAGTGGTGATTCCTGCCCAAATCCATCAGTAGAATCACTATTTCTTTAAAATAAATAAAACTTGAAGGTTGAAATTACTCCATGATCTATGGGCTGCAGAATGGATGCTGTGTTAGCAGGCATGAAAACAACATTAATATTTTGTATGTCTCCATCAGGGCTCTTGGGTGACCAGGTGCACTGTCAATAAGCAGTAATATTTTGAAAGAAATCTTTTATTCTGAGCAGCAGTTCTCAACAGTGGGCTTAAAATATTCAGGAGACCATGTTGTAAACAGATGTGCTGTCATCTAGGTTTTATTTATTTTTTTTCCATTTAGAGAGCACAGGTAAAGTAGATTTAGCACAATTCTTATGAAGGGCCCTAGGAAATTTGGAACGGTAAATGAGCATTAGCTTCAACTTAAAGTCACCAGCTGCATTAGCATCTAACTAGAGAGTCAGTTTGTCCTTCGAAGTTTTAAAGCCTGGCGTTGACTTCTCTTCTCTAGCTATGAAAGTCATACATGGCATCTTCTTCCAGTGTAAGGTTGTTTCATCTACACTGAAAGTCTGTTGCTGAGCATAGCCACTTTCATTAATTACCTTAGCTTGATCTTCTGGATAACTTTCTGCAGCTTCTACCTCAGCTCTTGCTGCTTCACCTTGAACTTTTATGTTATATAGATGGCTTCTTTCCTTAAACCTCACGAACCAACATTGAGTAGCTTTCTAATTTTCAGAAATTTTGTATGCAGGCTGTAAAACACAGAAATTATTAAAATTTAAAGTTATACTTAAAAAGATATATTAAAAACAAAAGTAGCTAGTATTTTAAAAATCTCTTCCAAAATTTTCTTTTCAAATACAGGTGATGGGCTACATTTGGCCCACAAACAGCAGAGTGCTGATTTCTGATCTAAACTATCCATGGAGAAATGCTACTCTTATAGAGAAACAAAAATATTGGTCTATTAAAAGATTCAAAAGCTTGTGTTTATTATAACTTTACCCATACTAGAAAAAATCTGGAAACAACCCACATGTATATCAATAAGTGAGATGAGTGAACAAATTCAGTTATTTGTATTAATAAAATACAACTCAACAGTTTTAAAAAATGAAATACTAATACATGCAACTAATGAGAGAAAGTGAAAACAAGAACAAAAACAAAACAAATAAATAAACAAAACTACACTGACAATGCCATGTAAAACTGAATGACCCATCAACACAAGCGCAATTGGTTAGGATGTGGAGTGAATAGAATCATCATGCATTGCTGGTGGGTGAGAGTGTATAATTTGTACAAAAGACTAGGAAATTTTCTTTAAAGTCTAGCATGTATGGATTAGATGTTAGATGAATTAGATATGTATACACTTTCATCAAATACTGATAATTTTCCAGTGTAGATGTACCATTTTACACTCATACCAGCACCTACTGTAAAACTCAGCAGTTCCACTTTGAAAGAAATAACGTGCTCAGGAACACACAAGGTTTTTCCAGAAGGTATCCAGCCATGTAATATGAAAAATAGAGACATTTATTGAAGAAGATACAAGATACAAGAAACACTGTACACAGGACAATGATGACTCAGTCCCTTTCAAAGTAGCCACCTTGGGGCCTCACACAGTTTTCCCAATCACCATCAGCTGCCCTGTCGTATTTTCCTGAATCTCATCAGTGGTCTGAAATCTCTTCCCTTTCACAGGTGATTTTAATTTCAGGAAAAGGCAGAAGTCACAAGACACCAATTTTGGCTGAAAGGGGGCTAAGTCACCTGGATAATTTGATGTTTTGCAAAAAAAAACCTGCACAAGACGTGATGCATAAGCAGGCACATTGTTGTAATGAAGCTGCCAATCACCAGTTGCCCATAACCGCAGCCTTCTGAACCATCTGAATAGTTTCCATGGAGGAATGTTCAAGCTTAACACAAAATTGGATGCAGACTTGTTGTTCATTTTAACTGCAATGGCCACACAGTACAGTCAACAGCATCTGTGCCCCTCATGAGTACAGTGAAGTCATTGTTTTCACATGCACATTCCAGTCCACTCTCCTTGGCCGCCAGGTTACATCGATGTTGCACAAACTGTTCTTGTTATATGAACAATGACTGGACTTTTTCTGGACTGACCTTGTATACTCCCATGATAGGTCCTCCCCTCAAGAGAAATGAAAATATATACTCACAAAAAGACTTGTGCAAGTTTGTTTAAAGCAAACTCATTTATAACAGCCAAAAACGGGAAACAAGCCAGGGCTCAGTTCTTCAATGGAAAAAAATAGTAAAATTTTTAACATATTCATATAATTTATTATCACTCAGCAATTTAAAGAAACATACAAATTACTGATATCCTCAACATAGGCAATTCTCCAAAACATTTTGTTGAGCAAAAGAGGCCAAAGGAGTACTATAAAATCCAAAATAAAGGAAAAGACTATATCTAAGGTGATAGAAATCAGAAATGATCGTCTCTGCTAAAGTGATGACTCAAATACCGAAAGGAACATTCTAGGGTAGTGTGAGTGTTCTAAGTCTTGTTTTGGCTGGTTGTACAGAGTTGTATACAGTTAACACACAGAACTGAAACTAAAATCAGATTTCATAGCATGTAAATTGTGTATCTCTTTTTAATACATGAAGAGAAAAAAGCCAACAAAGACAAAATTCATATAAAATGCCAAATGTTCTGATTTACCATGAATATGTGATTTACTCAGGCAATCACTATATAGGTTGCCGAGGCTAAAGGCCAGTCACTTGCTAATTCTGACACAGTCTATTTTACACCCTTAAATGTCCGATATGTCATCCACATTTTTCTGGGTGGTGGAACAGAGACTTATATGATACCATCATTATGCTTTGGACTTCACAAGACACCTACATTTATTTTCTCATTTAATCCTTAATATCCCCATGAGGTATCAACATGTGCATTTTGCTACTAAGAAATGAAAAATGGAAAGAATTTGGGGCATCTCTCCAATTCCCAAACGTTAGTAACTAACTAGACCCAAGAGATGAACTTGACCACATAGTCTCCGACTTCAGAGCTCCACAATATGGCTGGCCATTATGCTGACACAGACTACAGCCTGAACTGAGTCATCTACTAAATTGTATGAGGTTGTGTTTCTATAACAGAATCGTCTCTAGTTTGCCTTGCTCATCTCCCTGTGATCCTTGTCAGCCTATTTCAAAGAGGACCAGACCATTAAGACAATAAGAATGTTATGAAACTACACAATGGCATGAAAGAAGTTTTCATCCCAAAGTTAGTGATCAGAGGTTGAACTTACATATTTTATATTATGTATACTTCAAACCACAGACATGATAGCTCCATTTGGAAAGTTATAATTGCCTGTGAAGACATTCCAGGCTCAGGCTGTAGCATTTGCCTTCAGCCTAGGACAGGGATGACAAATGGATTTCAGCCCAAATGCCAACTCCAGAATGCTTAGTGGTGGCTGGCTATCTGGACTATAATAATGAGAAGTATTCATAATCTTTGGTTGAGATTCATGAAAGTGTCATTAAATGTGCTCAGGATGGGAGAATGGCAGACGGCATACCACATTTCTGACATTCCTTGACTATGATCTTAGGAATTTTCCACTCTGTAGAGAGAGCTTTTGGAGGGCAGTCCTCCCCTTTTCTTTATTGTTTCTGGGCTATCCCTGAGCCATAAACCACTAAGAGCCAAACAACCACAGATGAAGTGTTTCAAATGTCAAAAAAAAAGTGAAGATAAACAATACACAGAAGTGTGCGGTGACAGAATTCAGTGTTACGATGAACGCCGAGCTATGTCCGGTTTAGGCGAAGGCCTCCCTGGAATCTCCTGTTACAGTAACTGCATCACACAGAGGTTTCTTCATCTAACAAGCAAATAGCTTATCCATTCCTTCAGACCCTTCTGTCTGCTCCCCTAAGAAACCATTTTGTAGTTCTGTCTTAGCTCTCCTTTCTTCATAACAAAACAATGATATAAAGCACTCTCTTGGATATATGCGGTGTTTTACAGTTTATGAAACACTTTAAACTCCTCCTATCTGATACTTGAAGTAGCTTTGGGAGGTAGATTAATGTTATTCCCATTTCTTATAAAAAATAAAAAGGAAGAACAAAAGTAAACGACATCAAAGAAACAGTTTTTCTTTCTAAATCCAGAAGGATTCTAGATCTCAGCTACCTGACTTACAATTTTTTAATACCAATCTCCAATGTATGAGCATGTGCAGACTCAGCATATGCAGATGTAGGGTTAAGAGAGCCATCCAGGAAGAAGCTGGAATACGTGTTCCATACATCGAAAGAGGTTCAACATAATGCCATTGGGTAGGTGTTGCCCTGCCCTTTCCGTAAGTCCGGCAGTGGGATTTCAGACCCCAGTCCATTAGGTCCATGATTACGAACATGAAGCGTGATCTCAGAATACTCACCGCATTTTCAGGAAAGGTGATGGTTGTTCTGAAAGTCCCTCAGTGCATGTCTTGCTACTTAGGATACAGGATCTAACGTCAGAACAACCAGTGGAAGCATAGAACGGCAGTCATCTCCAGGGAGCTGATTTAAAAGGTTTCTCCGCTCCTTGGGTGAAACAGTTGTGCTGGTGTGACTTGTGCGGCTCCATTGTAAGCGCTGCACGCCCCGCACTTAACTCTGGACTAAGGCTTCTCTGTTCTGTTTCAATGTGCCCCTGGCCTCCACAAAGACTTGATGCAATGCAATGGTAATTTGAGGCAATTTGTCAGTCGGAAACAGGAAAATCATTTATTTTTTTCCATTCATGGTGAACCATTTTTCAATCTTAATACTTTTCAGATGTGTTTGTGGGGAGACAAATGTTTTCTCAATATAGTTTGTGTTTAACCATCTTTCCTCTTTAAAGAGTAACAGATAAATCAAATGAAAATAGCAATTAGGTTTAAATCCTCTTTTTCATGTTTACTTCTTATTCAGTTAGAGAGGATAAAAGTATATAATGCTCCAGAGTTTTTCAGAGGATTAAATGATATGCTGAATGGGAAATTATGGTGTAAACTGTAAAGAAAATGCTCTTAACCTGGGATGCAGGGTCAAATTGTTACTATCAAAGCCATCAGGACCGGTGGATAAATTTTAGGAAATTGAGAATAACCAGAGTTGTATGAAAAATTTGTTCATGCATGTGCATTTGCAATGCCTCATATTTGCGTGCTTTTTACCGTAATAATTGTCTTTTTTTTTTTTTAGTAACATAAAGTTTCTCACTCTTATTTTACTAAAGAAGAAACTACGAGAAAATAACAAATTATTTGAACAGGACTCTGGGTCTCAGGACCCAGTTTTCTTGATTCTAATTCTCTGTTCTTTCTGCTACGATGAACATGCTTTCAAACCCGCAGAACCAGAATTTCATTTAATCTATCTTTCTTATAATTTCAAAGAAGCAGAGACAGCCTCAGTTATTTACAAATTATCTATGTATGGGTTTTAATTTTCTTTGTCATCATTCGCTTCCTTTCTTATGTTTCATTTGAATAATGGACCAAGGAGGCAGAGACAGCGAGCGTTCAGACCCAAACAGCCTGTGTTCACTTGGAAGAAGTTTCTGAGTGAGAAGCTGCCCTCTACTGGAATGCAATTGTACATGGAGAATGTTTGGAAAGGACTTTATTCAGCAGCTATCTTTTCAACTTGCACTTTCTAAACTGGCATTGTATTAGGTACAGGGAGAAATTACACCCAGGCTCTTTTAGCTGCCTCGCTTGAGAAGGGTCTTCAGCAAGCAGGGATATTATCAGGTTTGTCTTACAGAACGTGAATCATGTCTGCTATTTAGGGAGCAGACCAGTGCTTGGTGCAAAGCTGAGCGACCTATTAGGATAGTCATGTAAATAATCCAGAAAAAAATAATGAGTTTGGGGAAGGGAAATGGCAGTGGGATGCAGGGAAATGGGTGAATTTGGTAAGTATTTAAATATTTTAATGAGAAGGTTTTCAAGGCTGTTGGACTGATTGGTGAGAGGAATGAGGAAATGCACGGGGTTGAGGAGGGTGCCTGGATTTCTTACTCAACCAACCAGTATGATGATGGTGATGATGATGATGATGATGATATCATAAAAACTGAGGGGACAGTGGGACTTTATTAAATGAAGGCAATTATTAGTGCAAACTTGAATATTTCCTTATTTTCTTCCTTCTAAAGAGGGCTTTGGAAACTTTAAGAGTTTTGTAAAAAGACTTGAAGAGGTTTTTTTTTAGTTTATTTGCTTTTCAGAAGAGGGCATGATGGGCCAGCACAGCTATGCTGATGCTTAGCGGAGAAATCTCCCCCAGCTGAGGACAGTCTAGCCAGTGTTTCCATTGGGCGGACTCTCCAGGCCCACCAACCGTTAGATTTCCATGCCTGTCAGGTTGTGGTGTGTCCTAGAGCCAGGCAATGGGCAGCAGTTTGTTCCATTTACCAAGAGCATTTGTAGCTTGAAATTGATTTGTTAACCTAATTCAGCACCTTCTAAGCATGCTAAGACTAGGAGGTTAAAGGGCATGTTCATGTGGTGTGGCTTTCCACCTGCTGCCTGAGCACCCTCAGGACTCGGTCCCTCCTGTGAAGTGAGTGCAGTGCTGTGGGTGTATGAGCCACAAGAGCAGGTGCCAGCAATGCTGCCGTGTTGTAGCATCACAGGGCCAGAAGATTCCAGTGAAAAGCACTACAGTCACATGTAAGTCAGGGAACATTAACCCTTTGGGTTAAATTAGGTTTTAAATAGGACCGAATGTATGAAAGAAAAGAAAAACCCATGTGCAATTGTTTTTATAGTTATATCCATTCTAACAAGACATTTTTAATTCTTGCTTCCACATGAAGCACATGAAGATGTAGGTGGTAAGGATATATTCATTTTTAAGAGTAAGAACATAAACGAGAGTTTCAATGACTGGTCCAGAGTCATATTATAGTTTACAGTATAGACTGAAGCACAAGTCTGATCATTCCTGGCAGTAAATAGAACCAGGATGATTTTGCCTCCTAGGGACAAAAGTCTAGAGACATTTTTGTCACAGATTGAGGGTGTGGTGCTACTGACATATAGTTGGGAACAGTCAGGTACGCATCCTTCCAAAGCGCAGGAAGTCCCCCAGGACGTACACCTCCCCCCAAACATTATCTAGCCCCAAGTGTCCAAGTACGGGGCCTCTGGATTCCGGCGGGTGAGTTTTGGGCAAAGTCTGTAAGTGTTAGGGAGTTTCTCTGTCCACACACTGTACCTTTTGCAATTCCAGGGGGGGGGGAAATCCTAGTAGATATGGAAATGGGCCACTTAGTGACATAAGGAAATAGTAAAAAATATGTATAGCTATTTCCATATTCCAAGGGAAATGAGGGGAGAGTATTCTGCTGTTTCACCTGTCCTCTGATTACCTAAGTTGTTACCTATGGACCTCTCCACAGTCCTTTCCCGTCAGTGGACATCTCCTTCTCTTGTCCCAGCCCTCAAAATTTAAACTGCTTTAGGACAGAGCAGCTATCTTTTGCACTTTTATACTCCCTGTTTGTTATAATCATAATATAATGTATGCAGTCTGTAAAATTCGGTTGAAACAATGAAAATGAAAGCCCTGGGGCAAGCTGTGGGTAAGGCTGAAGTCTCCCTTTACTCCTCACAAGGAGGACTTGCATGCAGAAATATTCTTCTGAGGCTGAGTGCAGACAGTTACTGAAGCAGAGGGCACTCTCAGGAAAATATTGCTGTCTTTTAAAGAGCACTCAAACCCAAGCAGTCCCTCTTGTTTAGCAAACGTGCTGCACATTCTGAGAAGTGGTGCACATAAATTGAGACTGGGAGACATGAATAACAAGGCGTCTTACCCTTGGAAAGTTTCTCTTTAACAGTATCTTATTTGCTGGTTGCTCAGAACAAGGGAACCAATTTGAGAATTGTACATAGGCAAATGTTCAGTAAAGCTATTTCCGTTTTATGTACCATAGACTTACCCTATGAAAATACCCCCACCCCTCTTGCCCCTGTGAAATGCCACCTGTGCACATGGTTTTTGTAATTTTAAGGATAGAGTCATCTGTCCTGGATGAAACTTCATAGGTCATTAGGGAGCTGGTCTTACCGAGTTGCCATCTGTCCTACATCCTGTTAGCTAGAGCTTTGGGGCATTTTCCTGTTCTTGAGACACACTTTAGAGCTATACAATTTTGTACATGTTTTAATAAAATTACAATGAATTTTAAATGACATGCTTATGACTTGGAGAAATCATGGGCAACCCAAGCTCTAGCAACTCCTCATGGGCCAATGGACATGAAGCAAAGCAACTGGAAGGGACTTCACTTCCTTCTTAAGTGCAGTGGCCATCAGAAGCCATTGATGTCCATAACTGCTCTCACATGGCTCTACTCTCTGCAAATCCAAACTAAATTCCCCTTCAAGTTAGCTCTTGAACACCATGATATAATCAACTAATTTAAAAAGTGGGTGTAGTGAGCCAAATACAGGGAGAAGGTAAACAGAAAGTGCTCTCCTGTTTAGTATAAACCCGCTCATGATCAAGCAGCCTATCTGGCCCCTCATAGGGCTTTCTAACAGACACGATTAGTTGCTTCTCAATCCATATTCTTCATTTCTTCCTTGTAAATGGAATCTTGATTGAATTCAGAGACACAGTGTTCCCGAAGAAAGTCATTTGCCCAGACTCTCCTGCTGGTAGGATTGGCCAAGAAGCACAATCTACCCAATGAGACAAACATGTTAAGTTTATAACATTTTACTTCAAAAGCTCCTGCTTTCTTAGAAAACGGGGACTTGCGCATATAGCTTTCATGCCTCCTGTCTTCAAACAAGCCCCTCTAATCAACCCCCCTTTCCTCTGGATAATACACCAGCTGCCAATCACCTTTCCAGAGAGTTTCCTCGTTAATTAATTTATATTTTCATTTTCCAACTTCTTCACTCTCACACTATTTTAAACACATTTCGATCAGTCTTTCACCCACCACTCTACCAAAACCCTTCTCACAACCACTAGTTCCCTGTTTGCCAATACAATGGCTATTCCTCAGCCCTCCTGCTCAGGATCACATCATCCTTCTTTAACAACTTCTTCAATTTCCTTCCTTTGGGACACCACTTTCTCCTCCGTGGCCCTTCAAATTTTCCATTGTCTTATTTTTGTTCTCTGCCCCGAATCCTCCTCAAATTTCTGAACTCTCTGTGTTGGAGTTGCTCCAAACTTGAGCTTTGGAACTCGTCTCTCTCCTCACACAGTCCTTTGGATCCGCTCCAGTATCAATTCTTTAACAGACCGTCAGTTCACTGGGAACTCCCAAAGTTTTATCTTTGGCCCAAATTACTTCACTGAGACCTAAATTCTCAAACTCTTGATAGTTCCATTTGAATTCAAACACCCAGTTAAAATTTGACAAGTTCAAAACTGAACTGAGGAGCTCCCTTAATCCTGCTCCTTCTCTGTTTTAGGCAACTCCCTAGTTTCATTTATTCATGCCAAAATCTTCAACGACATGCTGTGTAATTCTCTTTTATTCATGTCCTGCACTTCCCAATCGCTGAATCCTGTGAGGTCTACCAAGAGATGACATGCAAAATTTGATGACACGGGTTCAAGCCACCATCGTTTCTTAGCCTAGTACTCTTCTAGATGTTCTGTGTTCACTCTTGCCCTCCCTATGGGCTTCCTTCTACAGGAAGCCAGAGTTAAATTTCACAGTGTAAGTCAGGTCACATCACTTTTCTGCTCAAACCCTCCCCATTCTGCCCTTCACCTGAAGCCAATATCTTTCCATGGCCTCTGTAGCCAGTGTCACCTGTCACTCATTTGCTCTGGCTTCCTCTGCTCCATCCCTACTTGCTGCCCTCATCCCACCGACACTTTGCACAGACCCAGCACGTGCAACAGCTCCTGTCCTCCTCTTGCTCTGCGTATATACCCTGCTTCATGGAATCATGAAACTGCCGCCTTGCACGTAACGTGTGGGACTGTTTGTTCATTGTCTGTGGATTTTCAGTAAGATACAAACTTTCAAAAGCAGGATTCCCCCTTTACTCTCTTCTACTTCCTCCACCCCCCTTTCTCCCTGGCAGTCACCATACGGTTGTGAGGTGAACACACAATGCAATATGCAGATGGTGTGTTACAGAACTGTACGCCTGAAACACGGCTACGTAATTGTATTAAGCAATGTCACCCCAATCAATTCAGTAAGAAAATAAATTTAAAAGAAAGAAATCCAAGGATTTTCTTAGAATGTATGTGAGGACAAATTAATTAAAGCACTTTTGATTTCCCGAATAAAAACAAAAATCTTTGAATTTTCTGAAGAAATTCTTAAAACATTAAGATATTAAAATTTATACTGCTTTTCGTTCTATCTTTCATATGGAAAAATTGTGGTTTCTTTTTCTATTCCTATACTTTGCAGAGTCAAAAGTTGAGAGTGCATTATTAAAGCTGTCTTAAAAATAAAAAAAAAAAAAAAAAAGAAAGCAGGGCTGTGTTTTGCATACCTGAAGGTGTGTTGCCTGAAGAATCTCAGTGAATACAGGGGTGGGCAAAAGTAGGTTTAACAATTATAACACAAATAAATAATATAATAATAAATAATAATGCAAGAATAAACTGTTTTATGTACTCACAACTGTAAACCTGCTTTTACTTACCCCTGTGTGTTTATATATGATTATACATTATGAAAAATTGGGCTTATTTTTTAAAGACAGTGTTCTATCTGTTTTGGCCACTAAACATTGCATGTTAAGGATTTTCTTGTGTCTTCTCAAGTTTTAGGATGCACATAATTTAATTAATACATAGAAGTCAGTCATAATTATTCATTTATTCATTGATTTACTTGTTTGTTAATTACACAAGCACAGGGTGAGGCAAAAATAGGTTTACAGTTGTGAGTATGCAAAACACAGAGTTTATTCTTGTATTATTATTAATGAATTATGGTATTATTTTCCATACAAACCACTGTAAACCTATCTTTGCCCCACTCTGTATATGTTTGAGTATCAGTTGTCTTCAGGCCTTTATAAAATTTATCTAAGAGTTTTTTACACTCTCTTAAGATTTACATTAGTATCCTTACTTCATGACTGCTATTTTATAAAAGGCTATTTTTGTAATTTTTAAAATAATGAGCTTTGCCATAGGTAAGAAATTATTCAAAATAAATAATAGCTTTCATTGTAATCAACCAGATAAAATTTGCTTTATAACCCAGAAAGGTGACATTCCTCTCCTGAGCCAGAATGTACTTCATGGAGCCGACTTAGAGTCCTGAACCCAATAAGTGACATACAAGTTCTTAGTTATAATTACTCTTTGGTTTGGATAACCATCCTTCTTTCATTAATATTTGAGGGAATTTTCATGTACAGAGTATCTATGCTCACCACACTCATTTCTTTAAGTAAACGAAAAACCAATTCAGACTGTTAACCATAGTCCCCTCTTATTTGCAGAAAATCTGCCTTAAAATCCATTTTTGAGTGAGAAAACTATTAATTTTTCTAGCCATCAGGTACTGTGAAAAATATTAAGTCAGTTTAATTTGTGAAGAGAGAAGCCATGGCAGAAACTCTAGACATAACAGCTGAAGTCTTATGTCCATAGTCTGTCTCTGCCAGTTTCAAGTTGGAAAGTCCGGTTTCAAGGTCATGATCTCAGTGTTCTAGTAATTTGGGCCATAATACTACTACCTCATAGGAGCAAGAGAAGTAAACAAAGGTACGTATAAGAAAGTAGTCAGCACAGGGTCTGGAACTTTGCAGACTCTCCATAAATACTATCATTCTTCCTTCCAATAAAAATGAAAGCCTATCCTTTTTATTCTAATATTATTTTTCTAATGAGCAAACAAAGGCTTAATTTGTACCATGCATAGGCTACTTATAAGACCAATACCAATAGTCAAGTCAATTTAATAATTTAGAATGAGTTTATATATACTCATTTTATGTCAAATGTAGTTGACATTAACATTCGTACTAAAAACTTTCACTTTAAGTTTTCCATCCAAAGATTTTCAGCAAATTTGTTTGATATTCTGTATATATTTCCCTCCAGAGGTTTAAAAACTGAAACAATATATGTAATTCTCTGAGATTACTTATAATAAGAGATAAATTCAACTACATAATCCAATGCTAAAACACACTTGAATTTATGTAAAGTAACAAGTTATTTCAGTACATTGATGAAAGAAGATATGTTTTTCCTCTGAAATACGGCTTCTTAAGAGAGTGCATTTAGTTCTCTACTTCACATTTACTAGGGTGAGTAAAAGCAACTTCAAGAAAATATCATTTGTCTTGTAGTTACACATGGCTATACCTGGAAAAGAACATGTTTCAAAGACTGACTGAAGTCAGGGTTTTTATTCTTAATCTTAGATTATTGTCATCGTTTTACAACATAAAAGTATCAAATGAAAGACAAATTCAAACTTAATGGTAGGAGAGACTTTGCGCAAAATGATTATGCAACAGAGAGAGAGGGACAGTTACAGCATGAGAGTGCTCATCCATGACAAGTTCACCATAACAAGTTCAAGCATCGCTAAGGTCAGGCAGCAAAGGGTTTCTCTTACATAGGAAGGAGTAAACCAGGCTCCAAAGAACAGGTATCAGGCAGTTGATCAGGAAATGTCTTTCCTTCTGGTCAGTGATTTTTGGAAAGGGTAGTTAAGGAGAGGCTGTTTCTCATTCCAGTGCTACCTAAGGCTATGTGGGTTTCCAAGTTCAGGGTCCTGTGTGAAAGTTTGGTCAAGTCAATTTCATAGTCATTTTGTTTAGATTGCTGTGGAGACAAAAAGTTCAGCTAAGCCTATGCAAAGAAAAAAAAAGGAATTTAGGGTGTCAATGTCTAGCCTTGTGAAAAGTAAACAAGGGGTACTTCCAAAGTCTTACTCAGGTCAGGTGGGGAAAGGCAGTTCTTTGCAATAAGCTGTTTCCTAGAACACAAGAGTTGGGGATTTCTTTAACCATCTGTTTGTCAGGGTCATGGGTTGAAGTTGAACATTGTTGTAATCTAGCCAAAATGTCTGAACTCTCAACATTCGGTAGGCAAATAACAATAGAGAGCTAATAGTTTCTGACTCATACTTGTATCAGAATTCACCCCATTTCAAATGGAAAGCTAACATGCAATTTTCACAGCTCTAGCCTTGCTACCATATTTAAACAATAAATTCTTAGATAAATTAAGTAATAGTGGCCTCCTGCAGTTTCTGAAAAGAAATATCTTAGCTACTCCCTTAATTAGTGCCCTTTAATTACATAACATTGTCCAATAGATGCAGTCATTATATGCTGATTGAATTTCATTTATTCATATGTGCATAATTATTATTAAGAAAGGAACATTATTCTCACTACCAAATTACTCGATTGTACTAATATGCTGATATGTTGTAAATATTAAATAAATATTCTAAAATTTTAGAAAACACCTTAAAGTGAATATATCCTTTTTTCAAATAGGAGCATTACGGTGCTATAGAAAGAATGAGATTTTATTTTTTTATTTTTTTAAATTTTAATTGTTCAAGTACAGTTTTCTGCCTTTTACCCCCATCCCAGCCCACCCCCTCAGCCCTCCACACCTCCCTCCCATTTCCACCTCCCCCTCGTTATTATCCATGTGTCCTTTATACTTGTAGAATGAGATTTTAAATGAAACAGACCAGCATGCAAATTCTGCCTGCCAGAAACTAGATCTGTGATCATGAGCAAATGACATTCCTCATTTTGCCTCAGATTTTTTCAGCAAGTGCTATCTTGAAGAATTCTTTGGAGGATTAGAGATAATATAATACAGTCGATCCTCATTGTATGTGGATTCCTCATTGTAAACTTGCCTACTCACTAAAATTCATTTGCAACCTCAAATTAACACTATGGCACTTCCATGGCCATGCATGGATATGTGCAGATCAGCCAAATGCGTGCGCCCTCCAACGTGCACCCAGCTGAGTCTGAACAAGGCTCTGTTCGGCCTTCTCATTTCAGCTCTCATACCGAAAAGAGTATGGTCTATTTAGTCTCACATTTTTGGCATGTTTATGCTTTATTTTGGTGACTTTGCTCTTTCAAATGACCCCCAAATGACATAGAAGTGCTGTCTAGTGTTCTTTAAGGCAAGAAGGCTGTGATGCTCCTTATAAAAAAATATATGGGTAAACATGAGTTTTGTTCAGGCATGAGTTACAGGGCTGTTGGCTGTTCAATGTTTGTGAATCTTCAACGGATATTCAATAAGCAGAAATACATATCGATAAAAATGTAACTGGTGACTAACAGGACCCTAACCCAGTATTTCCCATAGGAGTGATTCTCAAGTACATTTAAGTCAGTGATCACATTGACTTTGTGAATATATACTAATAATGAAATTGGCTCTGTATATATGTGTTTACAAGACAGGTTTAGTGATTGACATATTATAGTGAGAAAGAGAAAAATGTCCCCTGCCCTGCCCCGTTTGACATCCAAGAGCCGTCTTGGCACTTACAGCTGGGTGTTGGAATCCTCCTGCTGAGCATAAACAATGTCAAAGAACATCCACATCAGACAAGGTGACTCTGGGATGATGATGAGTCTCATCTCTCACAGTTAATATGAGGACTGCTGCTTCTATACCTATTTGCCTATTAAGCCCCCTCTACTCTGCCCTGTCCACAGACAAGATTTAATGAGATGCCCAATTACGGAATTCCCTTATTTACTGACAGCACTCAGCCCAGACCAAATTCCTGCTGTTTTAAACCCCCTCCAACATTACCCAATCAACCCAAATCCCAATCCCTTCTAGCAACTTCTTACCAAGACACCCCACAGCTCCCCATACCATGCATTCTTCACTGCAATGAGAAATAAACCCTGATTGTTTAACCACATGTGTGTTCCCCAGGGGGTCTGTGGGTGGAGGACGTTGCAATAGACATAACTAGCAGGTAGTAGTGTTTTATTTTCCAATAGATACATTGTCAGGCTGACCCATGCTAACTATCCCAGATGGGCTAAAAAAATATGCAGAGTATAATGCCTTCATATACAGTCAATTTTGTTGTTGCAAGTGTGTTTCAATTCATTTATGGTTTTGCATGGTAGTATAAAGAGTTAAAATACAGAAACCTTAGCATACTACCCATGACTTTTATTTTATGATGCTTTGACATCTTGTGGCCTTGGTGACTCTGGAGGGACCGTTTCTCCTGGGATTAGCTAACTCCTAGCAAACAACTCACCCATACTTTCCATATGGAAACCAACCAATCCAGAGCCCATAGAGCTAAGTATCTTCCCTATACTCTCATTTCCTGGGTCACTAGTCCTCTGCTCTAAGCACCCCAAGGCCAAGCACCAGATAACTAGAGCTAGCCTTTATGTCTAAAACCCTGCTAAAAGTATTCAAACTATTTAACTCCCAGGCCTGCTTACTCAGACTTGCCCATCTTTCCTATGGAAACTGCAATAAAGGCTCTTGCCCATATTTTCCTCTGCTCCCTCTGCCCCCTGCTGACTTCTGTGTGTCCCTGGGTGCACCCCATGGCAGGGCGTGCCCTCTCCTCATGGGATCTGTGAGCATAACAAATGATCTTTTTAATGGTAGTATTCTTCTGATCTGTTGGCCTTGCTGTACCTAAGTAATAATAAAAGCTATGTTTTAAAACAGCCTTTGTCATAAAGGAATTCAGAGTGTAACATTGGAGACTGGATAATTCACATACGAGAACAAAAAGGGAATGATCAAACATGATATGTAAGTAGTGCAAATCTGTGCAATCCAACTGCTCAGGGATTTGCATGGCAACAAACATTAAAAGGCTCTATGGGAGATTAAAGAAAACGATGCTTGGAGAGATGTGGTGTGCTTGTTGGATGAAAAAAGGTTCAGGGTCTTTTTTGGAGAAGGTTATAAAGGAAGCAGTGAATTTGGAAGTAGGAGATTCCCCTGCAAAATTAATTGATTGAGGTGTAGCATTTTCATGTTTAGGTCTTAAGTTTATTTAAAAATACATTATCAAGTAATGAATTAAAAATGAGACTGGATGATGCTCATCCTCAAAAGCAAGCATCTTTCTGGCATTTTTGTTTTTTGAGGCAGAGTAGAATCCAGGCTTTTATTTTGATTTTTAAAAGGAAATATTTTAAAGAACTTACGATGCTTATGTTTATGGACATAAACTCCTGTGTCCAGGCAACATTGCTTGGAAGAAGGGGGCAGATTATTGACATTTTACAGCTGGGGCTCTGAGAACTCTGAAAGAAAAGGTAGTTATGGGAGCAGAAATAGCCCACAGGGCAGGGCTCTTAGAGAACTGGGATAATTACTGAAATCAATTCTGGCTTACAAAGAACATAAAAGCTGAACACACACTGTTAAATTGCGTTCTGCTCACCTGTGGTTTACCGCACTTTTTTTTTTTTTTTTTTTTTTTTTTTTAGTAATGCTCGGATTTTGTAAAGGCCAAGTTGAGTTTCTAACAGATCTTTAATAAGAAGCACTTGTGGCAGTAATGGGACCAGCAACCTATCACGTCTCCTAAAAACCTATGTCTTTTGTAACTTAGAAATTTATAAAATGGAATAAAAGCTACTAAGTCAATTCCAGCAAATGACATTTATGGATAACATGTATATGAAAGTACTTTTTAAAGCTTTTAACACACACTTCAATTTATTTATGATGTAATTAATACTGCTTGCCTTTAGGAAGTCATATGTATATGAGTAATTCCATGAATCTTTGGTAATTCTTCATTCATTACTATACCCCACCTGATTTATGCATAATTCATTAATCATGTGGTTGATTTTCAGGGCAAGGCATAACTGTAGTCATAAGTTCTATGGTGTGAACGGTTGCCTCAGCATGGACGATGAGTGATCTACAATGTCCTGGCTTCACGCCCAGTGAATAGGGGACCACATCTATATGGTACCACTGCCTGGGAGAAGGAATAAATGTCTTAACCGAAGGAATGGCTTTAAAATGGCTCCAAGTCTATTTGGACCATAGGAAATCCAGGCAAAGTCAGCACAACTCTGCTGAGGTCTTGTAAATGGATTCCATAATTTGCTCTTTAAGCATATTGCTATAATGAATCAGTGATAGTGAAATTCATGTTTTAATCTTCAATATAATTCATATTTATCCCAGCTGTTTCAAGAATTATAGGGTAGTATATAAAGAGTAGAGTTTTTTTGAGACAGACAGACCTAGTTTTTGATTCTTAATATTTCAGCTTTATAAAAGAACAACTGAACATAAATTATTAAAACTTTTGGAGCTTCCATTTTGCTCATTTGTGTAAGTACACCACCTATATATTGAAGACATTTAAATAAGTCCAAAACATGTAAAAGAACAAGGCTGGGATGTAGGAGGTATTCAAATATGGATCAGTCTTCAAAGAACACATTCCAAAACAGATTGGGATTTTTAGAAGAAACGACTCGAAGTGACCCTCGATTTTACTCAAAACTGAGAAGTGAGTGGTCTATGTTTGCCATCACCCAATTTTCCTTTCCAGTCCATTGTGTGTGTGCATGTGGTAGCTTAGTGATTGTGATTATTTTTGATCAGTGCCTCTTTTATGGAGAAAATCTGTAATTTATTCACACTGTGCTTTAATATTAATTGAATTATCTCTGCAAAGGAGTTGCATGTCTTTTGCAGACTTATCAAACAAGAGACTTCAGCAAGCGAACAGGTATTTTTGGCCCAGGCACGTATGTCTTTGGGAGTTGGGAGTGGGGGAGAAAGAAGGAGTTCAGAAGTTAGGAGCGCCATGGAGGTAGGTAGCTGGGATGTTAATTTGCTAAACTTACACATTAACTAGGAAAGCAACTTTCTGAAGGAAGGGTTTCTCTTCCCTTTTAAGGAAGAGTATATGATCAACTATATTCAGAATATTTTTGAGGGACAGATTTCTATGCAAAATGTTTTTAAGTGGGTTTTTACTCTACAGAACTTTTAAACGGTTTTCTATCCAAAAGTGATCCATACAAAAAATTAATAAGGAGAAGGTTGTATAATACACAGTAGACCCTTGAACAACACGGATACTTGTATGAAGATTTTTGTCAATAAATACCCGCACTGTTTTTGACCTGCAGTTGGGAATCCATGGATATGGAGGGCAGACCGTGTGCCCTCCGTATCTAAGCCATTTTATGTGGGGCACTTGAGCATCTCAGATTTTGGTATTCATGGTTGGGGAGTTGTCCAAGAACCAGTCCTCCAATGGACAGCTAAGTTTCTGGGGAGCCAAAAGATACACATGGAGTTTTGACCAAATGGGATGATATAACCCCTACATTGTTCAAAGGTCCACACTAGTAAACAGTACATAACCCATGTTCTTATAAGATTTTAAGAAATTTTTCTTTGTATTGTCTTTGACATTTAATTTTATTCACTTGCTTTTGCCATTTCCAGGGTAAATGTGCTTCCTTGCTTTTTCACTTGGTGCTGACTATAAGATTTAATGAGAAAAATGTGATTGAAAGCCTAGAGCCTTAATATTGAGAGTCTGAATTACTAACAATCTGATATGGAAACCCAAATAAATGTTTTTTTCTTAATCTCTTCATGTTTTAAGTAGTTATTATCTGTAAAATTATAGGAGGGGTTTTGGTTGATTTTTGTTTGTTCATTTTTGTTTGTTTGTTTGGGTTTCTTGCACTCGGAATCTTGCATAAGCAGAGCCAAAGATCATCCTTTAACAAAAAATAAAAAGCAGGGGCTGGACAATTGAATTGGAGTGACAAATGAGTGTAGTTAATGATGCTGAATGGTAGCATAATATGCCACCCCCAAATAGGACTGTAGGCATTCAGGTACACGGTACCTCCAAATATGCCACTTTAGTTAGTTTAATGATTATTTTGAGCTGTAAACACTTGAAAAACAGCAAACACTAGGAGAAATTTTCTCTAACTCCCCTTATCTGCCTAAAGACAAATCCTGAAAAAAGGAACTCAATTACTATAAATCTTCTTCCTGAGGTTTCTTCAACCAGGGAAGATTGATTCATCATAGAAGAAAGAGGAGACTAGAAGGCAACACCAGACTTTACAAACTATTGTACTTCCTATCTATTCTTCTATGGGCCCATTCATCTTCCCCCCCCCCCCCCCCCTGTATCATTTGCTCTCCCCTTAGGGGCTGACTTCCCCTCTCCCTGTGTCCTATTATCGTGGTATTTAAACCTGAATTCCAAACCACATCAGGGAGTGACTCATTTTTCTTTTCTTTTTAAAAAATTTATTTTAATTGCTCTTGTACAGTTTTCTGCCTCATTTTTCTTTGGGTATCTCCCATGTATATATGACATCAACATGTTAATAAACTTTTATTTCTTTTTTTCTCTTAACACATGTTTTAGTATGGAGGTCTCCATTAAGGTCTCAGAAGGGTAGAGGGAAAATTACTTTTCCTCCTCTACAATACATTTATAGGCAGTGTGAATTCAAAGACTTTCCATTTCCTTTTTACAGGTGTGAAGTTTCCAGAATCCAGAAAAGATTTTTGTATGCTTATGTGATTAGAATGTGATTTATATGCCATCTAGTCTGAGGATTTCCTCCCTATCAAAAGTCATATGCCATTGAATCAAAATAATTTCCTATGGAAAAAAGCTATATTTGCAAGAATATTTAATTGGGTGATGTACCTGATAGCTTAAAAATAAGCACATTTTAAAATTTAAAAAATAAGGTAACTTCAAATTATGTGGAAAATACAATATATTCAAGGGGAGCATGCTGTTTTGGCATGTGAACTTTTTAAAAAGTTATTTTATTGTTTTTCAATTATAGTTGCCTGCATTTCCCCACCACCACTACCCTCCACCCCAGCCAACCCCCCCAACCTCCCTTACCTCCAACCTCCCCCTTGGCTTTGTCCATGTGTCCCTTATAGTTGTTCCTGAAAACCCTTCCCCCATTATCCTTTCCCACCTCCCCTCTGGTTACTGTCAGATTGTTCACTTCCAGTGTCTCTGGTTATATTTTGCTTGTTTTTTGCTTTTGTTGATTATGTTCCATTTAGAAGTGAGATAACTTTTCTCTGAATGACCTATCTGCCTGGCAGGGCAAACATCTAATTACCCAACATCGGCTTTCCTTATCATCCTAGGAATTACCCCTGTCCTTTTGAAACCTTCTCATCACCTCATTCCTTAGGCCAGGATAGTATATAAGCCTCACATGCCCATCCTGCCCTGGGGCTTCATATTTTTATGGGGCTCCAGTACATATCAAATTAAATTTGTTTTTCTCCTGTTAATCTGTCTTATGTTCATTTGATTATTAGACTAGCCAAAGAACCTAGAAGGTTAAGAGGAAATTTTTTTTTCTCCTCTACAATATACTTACTGTTAATTATTTTATATAGTTATTGGTGTTATTCTGAAATGATTGTTGCTCTTCAGAGTTTTAATTCCTATCCTACTCTGATGGCATGCTGTAACTGATTACACAAAGAATTAAATTTAATTTTATTCCAAGTCATGTTTTACAAGTGCATTTTAACTTTGAGCAATTACATTTAAAATGAAAGGATTTGGGCTGAAGGGAAGTAGATTCAGAAGCACTGTGAATTCAAAGACCTATCATTTTCCTTAAGAAAATTTTGTCCCTCTTTAAAAAAACAGTGACTTCTCTGCTCTCTATACAATGTCCCTCACATCTTCCACAGTGGCTTCCTAATTTTTTGTCTCCACCCAAGCACTCAGGTTCCTTTGAGGACCTACCTTAACTTTTGAATTGCTATCAGTGTGTCCTGTGGACAAAAGCTGTGCCTTATGCCCTCACTTTCTTTTCCAATACCCTGATTACTCTAACCATGGCCAATCACCACTCCTTAAGAAATTACCTACTCTCTGATTAAAGAGAGGTAGCAGTTTTATAACATTAAAAAGCAACTTCATTAATTTGACCAAGAGACTGGAGGAGTGTTAAAAACTGAGCTCTCTTCTAACATGGATGTCTCAAGCTTCTAAAGTCCAGAAATTTTATGGCATCCCCCATTTTAATAACTACATTTTAAATAAGCAAAGACAAAGAGAAAGTTTATACATGCGGAATTAATTTTCAAACCTCAGATTTCTGGTATTAATTTCTTCAATGCAGTATTCCATCGTCATTCAGAAGACGTTTTTATTAAAATTTCTTTCCCATTCATCAAATGTCTATATCCTCCTTCCCCATCTGAACAAAGGATATCAGTAATGGTACTTCCTTTCAGTCCTTTAGCTTGATAATAATAAAAACACATGGCTAGACCCTTTATTGTTTTCTTTATTGTCTTTTATTATTTCCCTGGGAAGTAGGTTGCTTTGGAGATCATCTTGGCTCTCAGTATCACTGCTCTCAGTATGAGTGTTTATGTGTGTGTGCACATCTTTATGGGATTTTAAAATTACAGCCCATGTTTAAAAGTAATCTTACCCACATTTTGTGTAACTAGGTAAGTTATTAATCACAAAGCATGACTAAAAAGTATTTTGCAAGGAGTTTCGGTACCTTCAACTGGATTTCAAATACAAAAAGAACAAAATACACACATTAGTTTCTTTCCTTTCAAAACAACAGATAAAAACGTAACAAAATAGAGGGTATTAAGGATCAAAGAAATTAGGACTTCTTTATATGTTCTCTCTAAAAAGGCTAGATTGAACTTGACTTTGAGAAAATCAATTTACTCATTCTTTCATTTTCATCTTTTATTCTGGGTAATTTTATCAGCCAACAGCGGACAATACTTTTTTCCCTATTTTTCCCTAATCCAGACATTGGATTTTCTATCTTGGATAATGGGAAGGAAGTAACTCAATATATTATTGTTGATGTGCTTGTTTACCTACTTCAACCAGCAATGTTTATAGTAACTTTAAATGTGAGATAATTAAGACTTTAAGTCACTTATTTGCTGATCACTATCCACCTTTATTTTCATTTAGAAAGATGGTGTCCAGTGATTACTGCCTCTTGGTATTGATGTCTTCTGTTGAACGTGGGCTTCTCCTAATGGCTAGGCTTCTAGTAAATAACGGACAGTAGTACTGCGGAGTCACTTTGTACTTAGATTACAAAAACACTAGGTATGTTTTTCTTCTTGGGTTTCCATCCCTTCTTCCCTGGCTCGTTGCTCTGTGAGAATACAGCTGGCAGGTTGTGAGCTGGAGAGACCCACGCTGCAAAAAACTGAGGTTACTAGCCCAGAGCCAGGGAAGACCCGGGGCCTGTCAGCACACAGATGTGTGAGATCCGGGGCAGGTGTGTTAAGGGCTGAGCTCACGCTTAAGCCTTGTGGTGGCTACAGCCCTGGCCAAACACGTTCAGTGCGGCCTTGTTGAGACTCTCTGGCCCTGATGAATTCTCAGTTGGTTGGACCATTGTTCCATATGCCAAAAGGTTGAGGGTTTGATCCCAGGTTGGGTACAACCTATCGATGTTCCTCTCACATTGATGTTTCTCTCTCTTTCCCTTCCTCTCTTTCAAAAAATAAAAATAAATAAATAAAAGCATATCCTCAGGTGAGGATTTAAAAATAAAAAGCACTGAACCAGGGGCGCCCAGATAAATGCTCCAATTTATGATCCACCAAGACTGAGATAATAAATGTTTGCTGCTTTAAGTTGTTCAGTTTTTTATATTTGGTACTCAGCAGTAAATAATATACAGCCAGATTGTCTTTCTCTTAAATCTTCTATTGATATCTATTTGTTTTCAAATTTGATTCTGTTCTGTCAATGACTCTATATAACCCATATGTTTAGAGAAAAGAGCCACCATCATACTTTTTAGTACTCTCTTATTTCCCATTTGTGTTTCAATAATATAATTTTTAAATATACAAATTGGAGATTTCAGGCTAGCTTTTACTCTTTCACCAAGCTATATCTTTCTTCAGAAACACTATAACAAGCCAGTAAGATAATATATATTTTTAAATAGATTAGCATAGATATTTGCATAGACATTTTTAATTACAGAAAAGAATCAATAATAAGAGCAGACAATTTAAACCATATTGACATCTCTTTGTTAAAAAATATTCAATTAAAATTTTCATTCAATAATAACAAGGCCCTTAGTAAATAAAGAACTGAGAGATTAACCTATGTTAAAAAGAATATTGAATAAGTTCTGAGTCATGCTGTGAAATTTTTTCTGTAAGACAAAAAGCCTTGTGGAGAAGACATGACTGGATTTGTATTAGAATATATAATTTCTAGATGGTTTTAGAAAGTTGAAGTTGTGCCGCTTGGGTTGAATCTCCGATCTTGCCTCAGTAGGATGCGGTGGAAACTATCCGCAGCAGTGGGTGTATTTTTAAAAAGGTCAATTTGTAACCTGTTGAAAATTAATCAGCCACATTAGAATATTTGGTGGGAAACTACCAGAAAAATGTGATCTATTTATATATACTGTAGGATGATTATATTTACTGTTTTTAGAGAATTTCTTTCTGAATTTAAAGCCATAGCCTATAGACTTTAGTTACTACAAACTACTCTCAGAAAATGGAGACCCCTGGCAAAGGAAATGGGCAAAAAGCTCCCTAAGGATCCTGGGGCTGGAGCTGGTCAGACACTCTCCTGTTTCCCACAGTGTTAACATACCCCCAGGAGGTATTCTCTGTTGTAAGACACAAAAGTATTTTGCTAAGTGTTTCCTGGTAATAAAGAAGTAAGAGGCAGAAGGAAGTTCAGGGGCAGAACTGTTAGAATAAAGTATATTTTTTCTAGGTCTGTCCCTCAGAAAAGCCTTGCTCAATATTTTTCAAGAAGGAGAGTAACATTATTCTTCTGAAATGGTATTTAATGAAAGTTGAATATAGTTTCAAGCAAGTTTCCTATTGTGAAATATTTCTTGGTTGGGAAAAGTGTTTATGTACCTCATATTAACATGTCTTTCTAATACTAAACTGATTTGGTCAAATCAAGTTGGTTCGTCATTTCCTGTCCTACTTAATTTATTTAATCAGACTTCAAAAATGCTGTTCTTTCTTGTACAGACATATGAGGGAGGCAAAAATAATTTTCCTCCTACATTCCTAAATTCTTCTGGCTGGACTAATCAAATTACCATGAGCTAGATTAACAAGAGAAAATGGCAACATCCATTATGTATGTGCATAGGCGGGTTCCATAAAAACACAAGATCCAGAACAGACTGAGCAGTTAAGCCTTGTTTGTATGCCAATTTGAGCTAAGGAGAATAGGGAATCATGGTTTGGGACTTCAGAGCACAGGAAGGCAATTCACATGGCTTTGGAAAAGAAATGTTTTCTGGGCCATTTTTAACAACGGGGCACACAGAGGACTTTCGTCAAATGGCCCTGTGGGAGGCTCCTCCCTATCTGTTACACTAGTTTATATTAAACTATAGTTGTCTGTGATGATAGCTTCCATCATGGAGCAGGTCCTCTATCTAAATTCTTTTAGGCAGTTAGGGGGAAGGTCAAAGGTTTTCCTGAGTCATTTCTTGAAAATAACCAGCTTAAAATAATATCCCACAGAGGCGTATTTTGGGATGGCAAACTCTGCTCACCTCACATGTTTACTGTGGGTAATATGGAGCCATTATAGGAGATAGACATAGATAATAGCTAAGTAGATAGAGATAGATCATATATATGCACATATATATATATATATATATATATATATAGCTCTATCTCTGCCATCTATCTAAAGGTATTTTAACCTTAGAAATGTATTTATAGACCTAAGACTTGTGTTGATAAAATTAATTTTATTAATTATTTTGTCATTTTCCCAAGATTTCCCAAGGGATACTTTATTATAACAATAGATTTCATAGTATTTTCTAATATACAGAAGTTCTCAAGCAATTGAAACTTGTGGAAAAGAATTTTGTTAGAACAACAGTTGCAAGGAAAAACAGAATGGTAATAAATTCTTCAAAATATTCAGGGTATTAAATAATATTTCAAACTTGAGACACAGTTTAGTTTTCTTGGCAATGTAACATTCAAACAAAGTTGTAAGAATATTCATTTAAAATATTGTTATTTAAAATAAAAAATGAAAAAGAATGCACATTTTATATGATTTACAATTATCATAGCCTATCAACATTATTATTTTTTAAAATCTTGTTCCTAGTTCAGTACTATTGCCAAAGTTTAAAAATGGCTCGAGGTTTAAATGTCAAAATGAACTTTATTTAAATTTGTCAATCTGAAGGCTCTTTTTCTTCTTCTGAATGGTTGTGATTGCAAATTCAATTGGTACAAAACAAATTTAGTGTTTAGAAAACAGAAATAGGAAATAACCAAGACATTTGATGACAAATAATTTGCCATATCGTATATAAAAGAAACAACTACTCAGTCCTTAAAGGACAGTATTTAACGGACAGAATGCCCCAACAGGGACTAAAATAACCTATAAAGCTACAAGAAAACCTGAAGTTTTGGAGAATGTCACAGAAATAAAATCACTTGGGAGGAATTCTTTTTACCTAATCAAAGTTAACCATTTCTACATTGTTGATTTTTACTTCGTCAGAGAAAACCTTCCATTTTCAACAATGAGCTCTCACTTTATGTTGACTTATGAATTATTTATCTGAATTTATCAGCTAATGAAAATGTTTAAGTATCTTTGATTTGAAGAAAATATACAATAATTCTGAAGTAGGGTTGTATTATTACAAAGCATAATCTTTAAAGCAAATAATCTTATGCAAGCTATAATAACACCTGAAACTAATTGAACTAAAATTATTCACATCCCATCATGATACCCCCCAAATCATTTTTAGTGATGTTAATCAGAAAATTAAACAATGATCGAAGGTTATATCAAACTGATATATTGAAAAGATTTCATTAAATAGATCTGTGATAGACCAAGCTCATAGGAAGCTGTTTTATCCTTTACAATAACTTAACAATGTAAATTTTTTAACTAAAAATCATATTTAAAACTTAAAAACTGTGGCAGATTGGTTCCTAGGAAGACTGTATGCCTTCATTAAGGGTGTAATAATATAGTAATTAATGTATAAAATAATAACTTCAAGAACAAGGATTAAACTCATCAAAACAAATAAATTAGAAATTATATGAGAGGCAAGTAAGAAGTGGAATAGACAGGTAATAGAATTGAATGACATTGAGTGGGAGAAGGATATAGAAAAAGCACATGCCTCTTGGTGTCTACATGACTTGTTCAGGCATTTTATTAGGCACCTTCTATCTTTTTATAATAGTAGTAGAGTGATACAGTAGATATTATATTCATTTCACAGCTCAGCAAACTATGGACAAGTGATGTTCCTTAGCCAAGGTCATTCTGCTTGTAAGTTTTAGATCCAATACTTATAGTATCTTGGTTAAACTACTTCTATGAAGATTACTAGAGAAATCCCAAGAAGCTTATTATACAAACTAACATGTGGGGCTCTAAGACTTACTATACTTGATATAGTATCATACGAGCAAAGCAACAGTGAGGTGTGAAGTTTCGTAATGCATGTGGGCAATAGGGATGTAGCTGGGGCTCTGCTTATGAGGTAGTAATGGAGCTTGTAAGCTAAAAGGCAGCTTGTAATTTAACTTTCCAGTTAAAGAAAACCCTAAATACCAATGTAAGGAACTGGGACTTTATAGCACTGTACTTAAGAGAGAACCATCAAAGATTCTCACCAGATGGCAACAAAATCAAAATCGTGGTCTAGTTTTCGCATTTCCTCAACTTGTTCTAGGACAAACACATTCTTTAACATAGCATCGTTTCTAAAAATTGTTCAACTGAAATTCATTATGCTGCAGTCATTTTAATTTAGACATAAGTTAAATTTAATTTAAAATTAAAATGTTATTTAATTTAGAATTAAAGTATAAGAGAGCTTTGTTACAATTGTAGTATATCCATCAAATTCTGGTACCTTAATTTTCTTTTAGATTAAATTCTAGCATTTCTTTTTAATGATCATGAGTAAAATCTTCTCTACAATGAACAGTTATCAGTGAGTCCCACAGTAAAATGTATTAGGAACCATTACATGAGATAAAAGTTTTGAGGTGGAAAGGAAATAAGGAAGTTTTTCCCAGCCATTCAACAAATTTACAGAATGCATTCTACATGCAGAAACTGTTACAGGTTCCAGGGTTACATGCAGCAGTGAAGGCAGTCCTGGCCCTCAGTGACCTTTCATCTTAGCAAAAGGGAGACATTCAATAAACAAACAAATAATTCAACTCAGGTAAATACAATGAAATGGGTCAAGGGAATAGGGAGTTCAGGGCAGGGGGCCTACACTGCCAACAGAACAACCCTTGAGTGGAGATCTGAAAGACGTGATGAAGTGAACTGCAAGCTGATCTGCAGGAGAGTATTTCAGGCAAAAGGAAGAAACAGTGAAATGATATAGCCAAAAATGTGCCTGCAGCGTGTCAGCCCTCCAAGTGTGCCGGAGGTGGATGACAGAGTGGAGTTTGAGAAGAGAGAGTGACAGCAGAGGAGTATCGAGAAGGCAGCTGGGGAGGCCAGAACATTGCAAGATATTATTTGGATTTTGGTATTTAATTTAGAAGGGAATTTCTGAAATTATTTTTATATGGGTAGGGAGCAAGGGCGAAGACAGAGATAATAGCTATAAACTACTGCAGTCATCCAGATGAAAGGAAGTGGTGACTTGAAGTTTGCTCGTAAAAATTCTGAGAGTAGTAAAATCCCTACTCTGTTTTGAAACTCCAGTCAACAGAATTCACTGAGAGTTCACTGGGTGTTTCACTGGGTTTGATACATGAAAGCAATGGAGGAAATGTAGAATACCCCAAAAGAGTTAAGGTGGATGGAGAGGGGAAGATATTGGGAGAGCTAAGGAATCAAGAGGTTCATTTTATTCATGTTAAATTTGAGATGAGGATTAGATATCCATCTGCATGTAGTTGTTGATTTATTATTGAAATAGTTGTATATGAAGTCTAGAATTCAGAGAAATAGTCAGATTTAGATACAATACAGGTAACACTAAGAATATAGATAATATTTACTACTGTAAGATTGAATGAGGCCTCTTATGGAGTAAGTGTAGGTAAAGAAAACTCTGAGACCTAAGTCCTGGGACTTTCCAACTATTACAAGTGAGAGTGAAAAGGGAAAACCAGCAAAGGAAGTAGCAGCCATAGAGGGAGAAGGGAAATCAAGGGAAATTGATGTATTAAAAGCCAAGTGAAGAAGAAGTTTGAAGGAATAAGAGATCAACTGTCTTGATAATAAAACCAGTGAATTTGGCCATGTGTCGATCCCTGTTGACCTTGACAGTAACTGTTCCTTGGAGTGGGATGGAAGAAAGTCTAAGAACAAGTGAAGGATAACAATGGAGGCTGTATTCCAAGGTGTTTTATTGCATAAGAGTAAAAAGAAATTAACTGGAGCAGAATGTGAGCACAAATACATATTTTATAATGGCATATATTATATCAGGTTTTATTCTAATTGAAATGATCCAGCAGAGATGAAAAATTGACAATGTAGCAGAGGGAGGGGAAATTGAGTATGTGAGAGAATATTAAAAGTAGTGTACAGAAATATGAATATTTTGTCCATAATAACAGAGATATGGCTAGGTTGGTAGATGTGATCTTAGGAATGTGTGAAAGTTTTATTTGAACACTTCTATTGAGGTTCATATTACATCCATGTGTCTTTAAAATAATACCACAATGCACAGATTGAATTGTTTGGGGGTGTTTCATGTGTGAAAAACATAATGGCTTTTAGAGTAATGAAAAGTTTTCAGGGACTTTTGCTGTCAAGTAAATGCTTTTTTAAAAAGTTGCTTTACTTTTCCTCTCACCTCCCCTCTGATTACTGTCAGATTGTTTCTAATTTCACTGTCTCTGGTTCTATTTTTCTCACTTGTTTGTTTTGTTGATTAGGTTCCACTTATAGGTAAGATCATATGGTATTTGTTTTTCGCCACCTGGCTTTTTTCATTTAGTATAATGTGTTCCAGATCCATCCATGCTGATGCAAAGGGTTGGAGCTCCTTCTTCCTTTCTGCTGCATAGTATTCCATAATGTAAATTTACCATAGTTTTTTTATTCGTTCATGTACTGACAGGCACTTAGGTTGCTTCCAGCACTTCACTATTGTAAACTGTGCTGCTATGAACAGAGAGATTCAAATTAAAACCACAATGAGATACCACTTCACATTGGTCAGAATGGCCATCACAAACAAATCAACAAACAAGTGTTGAGCAGGATATGGAGAAAAGGGACCCCCAGTGCACTGTTGGTGGGAATGCAGACTGGTGCAGCCACTGCATGGAAAACAGTATGGAATTTCCCCAGAAAACTGCAAATGGAACTGTCTTTTGACCCAGCAATTCCACTGCTGAGATTATACCCTAACAACCCTGAAACACCAATTCAAAAGAACCTATGCACCCCAATGTTCATAAATCTACTAGTTTTGGGAGGGAAATGACTAACAGAACACGTGACTTTTGCATTACAGTGGAAAACTTGAGAGCATGAAATAAAATACTTTATTATTTTTTTAATCCTCACCTGAGGTAGTTATTGATTTTAGAGAGAGAGGGAGAAAGAGAGAGAGAGAGACAGGGAGAGAGAGAGAAATCAGTTGCCCCTTGTATGTGCCTTGACTGGGGATCAAGCCTGCAACCTTGGTATGTTGCCATGGCCTGGGACCCACAACCTTTTGGTATACAGGATGACACCTGAACCAACTGAGCCACCTGGCCAGGGAAAAAATAAAATACTTTAAACAGTCAAACAAGACCTGGTGTTCAGTTACAACTTTATCCTATGACATAGTCTCAAATTTTAAATTGCAAATAATAGGACAAAACTTTTTCCTCAGGGAAGTGTGAAGACCCAAATCAAAGAGGATTATATTACCAAATATCTCTAATTCATTCTATTTTTATATATGTTATTGATTTTTTGAAAGAGCAGAGTTGTATTTTAATGATTTTTTTGAACCAGTGGGTGTTGGAATATTTGGTAATGCTCCTTACCTTCTGGAGATCCACTGTTATCTGAAGAAACTGATACATTGCCACCCTCTAAAATGAGATGTATTCAAATTACTGAAGGGTGGGAGGAGAACCAAAACTGTAAGAAATGCCAGGAACTTTAATAGATAAATATCATTGTTAGATGAGCAAGTATTATTATTTACATTTCTATAGTTTATTAGAGAGCAAGAAAATGTGATTTCACAAATATCTTAAACAATTATTCAAATGAGGGACTTCC